>CAJVSB020000869.1:0-132094 GCA_911865555.2 Thlaspi arvense
TCCTATCGAGCCCTCAACTGTTGATAATTAGATCGAAGATCTATCTTAGAGAAATGACTTGGCCCACACAACTGATCGAATAGGTCATCAATCCTAAGCAATGGATACCGATTATGCATTATATTCTTATTAAGCTGCCAATAGTTAATACAGAGCCTCAAGGAACCATCCTTTTTCCTGACAAAAAGAATTAGTGCTCCTTAAGGAGAGGTACTCAACCTGATGAAACCCCTGTCCAATAAATCCTGGAACTACTTCTTCAACTCCTTAAGCTCTACTAGAGCCATATGATATGGGGGAATAGAAATCGGCTAAGTACCAAGTAGTAGGTTGATGCAAAACTCTATCTCCCTCTCTAGTGGAGACTAGGCAACTCCTTAGGAAAAAAGTCCGAAAACTCACTAACAACCGGCATCTACTCCAACTGCGGCTTCTCAGCCCGCGTGTC
Organism: Thlaspi arvense; assembly: GCA_911865555.2. NCBI lineage: Eukaryota > Viridiplantae > Streptophyta > Magnoliopsida > Brassicales > Brassicaceae > Thlaspi > Thlaspi arvense. The sequence goes on from CAJVSB020000869.1 coordinate 449, forward strand.
TACTACATTGGCTAGAATCCCTAACTGAGAAACCACTAAGCCTTCCAGTACAATTGTACGGTTCCTCCCTCGATGCATTCAAAACCCACTGTCTTATGGTGACAATTTAGGATAGCATAACACGATACTAGCCAATCCTTGCCAGAATCACATTGAACTCCAACATAACTAAAAGTGTCAAGCTCACCATGGAGTTTCTATTAGTGATACTAATCGAGCAAGACCCACATATTTGAGTCACCTAAATTGACTTTCCCACTAGACAATCTAGGATAGCATAGCACGATATTAGCCAATCCTTGCCAAGAATAATGTCGAACTCTAATATAGCCAAAAGTGTTAAGCTCGCTGTGGAGTTTTTATATAGTGGAGTATTACTAATTGAGTAGGACCCACATATCTGAGTCACCCAAACCAACTCTCCGCTGAAGTCACTACAAAAAATGGAAGCTCTAACAATTCCAGCTGTCTACCAAAACAGGCCAAGAACTCACCAACACATACGAATAAGTAAAACTGAAATCGAAAAATGCATAGGTCTCTAGAGAACAAACTGAAATCATACTTGTGATCATTACATTAAATGCTTGAGCGTCCTGTCAGGTCAAAGCATCTACTTGAGCCTATCCTCTGCTCTCATCTTTGCTGCCTATCCCTTGATTGCGTGAGCCTGACATCTCTGCACCCGTTTGCCCCCTAGTCAGCGATGTGGTACCCACTGCTAGAATGGCCTCTAACAAATATGGGCAATCCTTGCTATATGTCCCTATTACCTACATCGAAAACAAAACTCCATTCTCGGCCAATCTCCTACAAGTAGTCTCTAGCCACATAGCCCTGCTGGCCACATTTGAAACATGCTCTGTAGCTCGAGCAGCCTCCAAAGAAAATGGGCAATTATGGATCACATGGCCCTGCTGGCCATATCCATAACAAATCACAGACTGTCTACCTGCTAAACTCTAATCACCAAATTTAGGTACACCAATGACAACTTCTACTAGAAGAACTTCAATGTCTAGAACATCAGTGACTGTGAGGCGATGAACCCCTCATTGAGCTGAATCTACCATTGAATGGCTCCCTCATCCAAGCCTTCTTCCTTTTTTGTTGTTGTATCGAGGCCATCCCTCTAGAATAGTAGGGGTACCTACTCGTATACTGGTAGGGCTAGCGGTCCTAGTATTGCCCCTTTGGAGTAGAACTAGTGCTCAGCTATCCTTCGATTAGCGCCAGCGGTCTACCTCTATTAGCACTACTCATCGCAAGGTATGTCACTATCCTTTGTAGCTCTCAGATGTCCACTATGAAACCAATCACTATGTTAGCAAGCACAATCAAACCATGGCCCACCATCGACTCTCAGGCATGCCTTGCTATCCTCCTATGCCCTCTACGTTGTCCTTTCCCTCGAGTCAGGAAAGGGGTTGATCCACCCGCGAATCTCTCGACACCCTAGCCTCTATAGCCTCTTGATAAATAGAGGGCACGTTGTCCAATGTCATAGGTACATCAATCAACGAGTCATCTATACACGAAAATACGAGAATTAGAACAATATCAATGGAATCGAGCACAAAGGAATTGAAATGCGAACGCCAAGCACACCCTAAAAAGGTTTTCTGCAGTCCTTTCATTATGAAAGTGAGGCCCACACCCTCATAATAAAAACACTACCAAAGAACTTCACTCTTTCTTACTCTCAGAAAACCTACAACTCTAATACCACTTTGTCACGACTCGACCCCGGGCCCGTGACTGGCACTAGGGTCCACCGACCTTAGTAAACCTTCTCACACTAGGCCATACCAAAATGCTCATCATTAAATAAATAAATTGTCATACAATATCTAAAACAGAATACAGGACCGGTTTGAAAGTACAAAAGAGCTACTCTAGAGTACAGAGTACAAATAAGAGATATGCAAAATGGATGCCGTACATCAATTAAATTTGCAGATAGTCACTCCAACTCAGTATGCTACCCAAGAAGAGGATCGCAAACCAAATCTATAATGATGATAAAATGTGAGTCACAAAACTGAGTGAGTAAGAATGATACCTAAGCTATACATGTTCGGATATGTGTCACATCTCAAGTCCCAAAATATATATATACATACACATATATGTGAGTAGTACAGTACATCAAAACACATATGTGAGGTATTAACATATCTAGTTCTCAAATCTCAAGGAAAATTGTATCATATCCGTGGCCCTATTGCCACATATTCGACCTAGGGCACTTACAGTAGACGCTACGGCACACCATCCTCAAGTCAAGTCCCTAGCATCCCAATCATATCACAATAGTGCACATCATATCCACGGCCCTTGCCACCTCATATTGGACACAGGGCCCTATATAGGACGCTACGACACACCGTCTTCCAATCGAGTTCCTAGCATCCCAATCACATCACATGATATCATCCTCACACATGAGTCAAAAATAGATATACATACGCATATACAGTCAATATCTCAAAACTAATGTCAACATATCAACATAACTCAGTAAAAGTTTACAAATCACATAGCACATATGCTGGAAGTACATATACCAAAATACAGTTTGTGAAACTACATAATCATCATGCTTGAAAAACACAGTATGAAAAACACACAAGCATAGAAAGGGTTCATCACTTACAGTACGAAAGCTGAGCCAAGAAAGAAGTCCTGGTCACCTCACTTGACTCACCAATCTAGGTGCACCTCCTTAGGCGTATCTAATCAAAATCAGTACTAACACTAAAACCAGCACAAGAAACAAACTCGGTAGCCTAAATCAAACTCAAATCCAACCGACATCTTGACATGCATCTCAAGGCACTACTACCAATCACCAGGACTCACGTGACTCACTAACACTCATCAATTTTACTCAAAAACCCTTAAACACAATGCACCAGCCTTAAAACCCTTGAATCGTAATAAATCAGCCTCCAAAACCCTCAAACTGGCCTAAATCAGCCTAAAACTACCTCAACCCACAATCCAAATTGAACCGAAACCCTAAGAACTGGCCAAAAATTTTCCAAAACAAGGCTGAATTGGCAAGTAGAACCATTGAACAGGGCTAGTTCAGTCAAATAAACCAAATTCCTTGTCGAATTGGACCTCCTCAAACCCCCAAACCCACTTGGTCCAATAGATTTATTCTTTCTAATTCCAAATCAATTCAACTTTTCAAATCCAAGTTAATTAGACCATTGAACTAGCTAGTCAAACCCATTGGCTGATTTAGTCAACAGTCAATCCTTTTTTTTTTGGGTCAAGTTGACTCACTAAGTCAACTCATCCCAGTCAAACCTTTCCAGGCTGGCTCATGGCCCAGCTAGGCCGAAACCCTGCCCTGGCCCAAGACAGGACTCGGACCCTGCCAAGTCCTTTCTTCTTCACCCGTAACCAAAACCCCCAGACCCGGTTAGCCATCCGGGTTTGTGACATGACTCGGGAACCCAAAACACAAAAACAACTCAAAAATACCCCCTTTCCTCCATGATCAACTACTGAGTCTTGAAGAATTAGGCCAGGTGAACCACAAGGAAGCTTTTAATCGGATTAAAATTGCCGGAATCAACCCAGAATGCCAAAAAAACTCCCTCAGCCATGGATGAACTAGTCGGCTAGAAAAGCACTTGATTCTTTCTCAAACTCACTCGATTGATTCAATTGGATGGGGTTTCGTGCATCCAAGAGTATCGCACACTAAAACATAAAAATCCAACTAAAATCTTGCTAATTGATGGTGATTTTGACAAGCAAGGATTCGGTGCTCAATGGATCAAAAAGTTGCCTACTCTGTCAAAATCCAACATGTGAAACTTTTATTTCATTCAATCAAGCCCTTCCAGATTGTTAATTGAGTCCTTAAACCCTTTAATTCCATCAATTTAACCTCCAAAGGTTTCAATTAGGCCCAAATATTTCCTGTCTTCCCAAATCAATCCTCCAAAAGTAAAATTTGTGCAATTAAGGCCCCCAGAATTGCAATTTAGCCCCTAAAACTTTTTATACTTACAATTATACCCATAATCCAAATAAATTCTCAATTTGGGTCAATACATTTAACAATTTAGATTTAATTTCACTTCTTAGTCATTTTACTTTAGATAAGACAACGTGATTATTTAAAATCATATTATATCATTTAAATTGTAAGAAAAGAATAATATGATGTTTTAAGATTATATTATATTATGTAATTTGTGATAAATTGTTTTTTATTGAAAATATAAATTTTTTAAAGAAAATTACTAGGCCGGTCAATCTAGCCAAAAAATTGTCTGGAAGGCCATAAGAAAAAAAATTTGAATTAGAAGGTTTGGGGAAAAAAATTACCTAAAAGGTAATTTTATTTCCACATTTACCTTCCTTGCAACCCCTTGTGAATTGCCACCCCTCACCGAGAGATCGACTATAACCTCATTGCCCCCTCGAAAACCATTATCACCCCCTACTTGCAATAGTGCATACAAGCTCGGCCCATACAACCAAAATCCTCACCCTACCCCTAGATTGGCCCCCTACAACCTAGAACACTGCCCTCATAATAGCCTCGCAACCTAGATCCCCTCAGTCAATCCATGTGTGGGAGGGGGACTAGGTTGCAGTTGCCTAGGGGTTTCCAAGTTGTAGGGGACCAACCAGGGGGTTTGGGTGTGGGGTCCTGAGTGGTGTTTTGGGTTGCAGTAGGGCCTGCCGGGGGTGGGGGGTGTCTTTGGTTGCAAGGGTGCTAACCAAGAGGAGGGGATTTAGGTTGTAAGGGTGACAAGCTTGCAGTTGCTCACGGAGGGAAGGTGTAATGGTAGTTTCCAGAGGGGGTGATGGGCTTGTAGTTAATTCTCGCAATGAAAGCTAGTAGTTCGCATGGGTTGCAAGTAAGGGTAATATGGGAAGTGAAATTACCTTCTAGATAATTTTTTTTCAAACCTTCTAGTTTAGTGTTTCTTATTCTAGTCCTCTAGGCAATTATTTTAGCTAGGCTGACCGAATTGGTAATTTTTCCAACTTTTTATCTTATCATATTAGAATAATTAAATAAATTAATGTCATGTTCGAATTCCAACTATTTGACATGATTCTAACCTACCTCATTATTAGGATTGTCAATGGGTTGAATTTTACTTCAAATTCAGTTAAAATATTCAACGAATCATATTTGACTATAAATATTCATAATTTAAAATAAGTAAATTGGATATGAAATTAAGCAATTCAATTTATTAAAGATTTAAATCAAAGTTTTAATAATATTTTTAATGAAATTAATAATCTTAGATATATACACACGTATGTATAATATTAATAAATTTAAATTTTTGTAGTAATTAAATTAAAGAAATCAAAAAAATTTAAGACCAATGTAATTAATAGAATAGAATCGAGGGATTTAAGTACAAAAAATATTATTTTATTATCGGATAGAATTTTTATCAAATTTTGGATTACCTATTAGATTGAGATATAGATTAATTGACACAAGTTTTAAAAAATTCTAGATTAAATTGGGATATATATATATATATATATTATTAACTAAATTCAAATTCAAATATACTTATTTTGATCTAAATGTAACCCATTTATAGCCATACTTGTTGTATTAGAGCCATTTTTAATTTGATTTTAAAATGCGGAAATCTCACTTTTTTTGAAGGAGTTTAGTGGTCCTTTTGTCACTCTTTATGGATGTGGACGGGAATCAATAAATTGCATGAGGCTGGCATTCTATTTATTTATGATTGGAAAACAAGCAATGGACCTCTGTAATATGCAATAATCGGTTTCCATTCAGCATTTCCTTTTTTTTTTCTTCTGTTTGTCCTCTAATAATAATTATTATTATATTTCTACTTTTTTCTTAATTTTTTTAAAAAACAGTGTGAAATAATGATGAGTATTTGGGCGGCCAAAATGGGCATGCTTCCTGCAAGTTGTTGAAGCCAGATGATGTCATACAAGTGAAGCCCTTCAAGTCTATATATACACGTATCACTACCCTGAAATATTGATTTACTAACCACAGCTCTGATCACTAAATACACAGAGACATGGTCACTAAATAAATCAGTGATTGCATTTGTTATTGATTAAATTAGTTACTGAATGCCTCATCACTAATCAAATTTAGTGATTGGCAAAATTTTGGCCACTAATTAATGACTGCAAAATTGGTCACTAATGGGCCACTAATTGTTTCTTTTACTAGTCAGTGATCTTTTTGTTGGCAAAATTGGAGACACATTGTGACCCCTTGTGCGGTTACTAATTAGTGACTAGGGGTGTTCAAGGTTTTTAAAACCATATCGAACCGAACTGTACCGTACCGAACTGTACCAAAAGTTAGGTTTTTTTAAAAAAATTTATAGGTTTAGGTATTTGGTAATACCGTATCAAATATTTTGGTACGGTTTAGGTTTTATAAATTCAAAACCGACAAAAAACTATACCAAACTGAATATTATACACAATAATTTATTAAATTATTTATATCTATACAAAATGATTAAATTCCTGAGTATTAACTATAATTCAATAGTAAATTAAAAAAATTAAAAGGTTAAGAACTTATGTGAAAAAGAAGTATAAATATTATAGATTAAAGTGTAAAAAGGATTCTAATATGTATCTTATACTCTTACAACTAATTTATTAATTTATACATCTATTAGAAAATGAGATCATTCTTTTTTTATTTTTTCTTTTATTATCAAATTTATGTTATAATATAGTGAATCACTTGTTGCCTCAAAAGTCAACTCAAAAGGGTGGGTGACTTGGGTTTTTATCACGAAAGCTAAGAGTGTGAAAAATTAAAAGTAATAATAAAAAATATTGAATCAAATAAACTTATATAATTTACCCAACAATAATATAAAAATAATCTTAAGTAAAATAATGAGAGTAGGGATAGGAGATGCAAATTCTTTTATAGTAGTTCAACTTGCTACCCAAGTCTATGTCCACTCTGTCGAGCTCCAACCGGCCAAGGTTCCACTAAGTCTCTTGCACTTGACGGAGACAAAAAATCTTGAGTACAAACAAGGTCCCTGGCACTTGGCGAAGGTAAGAAATTCCAATTACAAAACCTTTGATTCGGTGAGCTTTCAACACCAATACAAATGGTAATGAAGATGAAGTAGAAATGTAGCAATTCTTCTTAAGTAAGATTAGCTACCACTCATATACAAAAGTAATCTCACTTCAAAGAGGCATTCTCAAGAATAAAACAATTTGCTTTATGCACTCTTTAATCTAATAATAAACAATGTAGCACAAAAAATTTTAGAGAGAGATTGATGAAACTTTGAGAGCTTGTTGTTGTGTCTTTCTCTCTTCAATCTATACTCCTTTTATAGATAAAAACACCAAAGACGCGTTAGAGAGGCAGTGGCCTTTGTGAAAGATAAAATCATTTGTTAACAGTAACTGTACATTGGCTCTTTTCAAAACTTCAAATAAAGTGGTTACGAATGTTCAAAATATCTTAAAACTTCTTAAATACTCCTCAATGAGTCTATTTCAAACACATAAAGAATTATTGAATTATAGTGCACCGTTTGAGAGAAATGATCAAATCTTCAACGACATCCCAGGCTATAAAATTGCTTTTGACAAAAATTGTTGGCCAAGTTCAAAATTGTTTAAACAATTGAATTTGTATTCAAAAATAACAAATGATATATTGTTGAAAAGCTTATAATGTCTACTTTCATTCAAAATTAGATTTTGTACAAATTTGACTTTTATATTTTGAGATATGATTAAAATATTGTAGTATACTCATTTTGTATGTTGACAGTGTAACTCAATAGAATGTCTACTTTGAAAAATTATATCTATCAATATATAAGTACAAAACGTGCATATAATATATGAATTTAAAGCTCAGCACGTCTATTTTACAAATAAAATTAATTCAGAATTTTATTTATATCATAAGGTATATTTTGCTAATTAAAATTAATATTGTGTAGATTTCAATATTGACTTTTTCATAAGACAATATAAGAAATTGATATAATAAACTATTTTAATATAAAATAGTATATAAGATAAATTATACATAAAAATAAAGGTATTTGAGTATAGTTTCATATAAAAATAACTTTATTATTTTTTGACTTTTCTATAATAAGATATAATAAATTTACTACATACATGTCTAATTTGACAGTTTCACAATCTAGCACATGTATAGTGCATGAAGTTAAACAATAAATTTAATATTATAATTTGTCTATATTGTCCATTATATATATAATAATTTAAATTTGTTTTGTCATTATCAAAATAAATATGAAACCTTAAGACTAATATCATTTACCAATTTATCACCTAATTTAAATTTCATACATTACCTAACACATGGGAAGCCCTAACTTTTAAAAAAAAAAAAAAAACTTCTTAAATGCACTTTTTTATTATAAATAAATAAAAAGTTTCGCTTAACAAATCTAAAAAGTAGTTCTAGAAAAAAAAAAAAATTATATGTAGAGAAACTTGAACTAAGTATTGGACTTTTTTTACATCAAAAACCTTAAGTTTAAAAAAATTACCATTGCCAAATAAATACAAATAATTGAGAATTAAATTTCAATTTTTAAAATAGAAGTTGTTGAATTTTATATTTTAACTATCAATAAAAATTTAGTGTAAAATAATGAATACATATTTAAAGAAAAATAAAATTAAAGTTTAAACTATACCATACTAATATATTATGCATAATAATTTATTAAATTATTTATATTATACATAAAATTATTAAATTTCTAAATAATTGGATTATAAGTTATTAATTTTAATGTTTGTATTATATGTAAGTTAATTAAATCAACTGGTAATGATAGGTTTTTAATTAAAATGATTAAAAGTTCCATATTAAATTAAGTTAAACAAAATTAACTTTTTCATTGTTTTAATATGATTTTAAATTTGTTTCTAATATATTGTGAGATCAAAAATATAAAGTTATAGATGATTATTAATAAAAGTTTTGAAATTAAATCCTTAAACATAGAAAATTATTAACATTACACTACAAGGAATTGCCTTGATTTCGACGGAAAAAATCCGTCAGAAAATATTAAAATTCCATTGGAAAATCCATTTCTGATGGTCAACAGTCCGTCGGAAAGAAACTCGTCAGAAAATGTTACCGTCGGAATTTTTGACAGAATTTCTGACGGGCAGAGTCCATCAGAAATTTCTGCAGAAAAGGGCTGCCAGAAATTTTCAGCAGGCCTGCCAGAATTCCAGCCGAAGTCCAGATCCGCCAGAAATTTCTGGCAGAACTAGGCCATCGGAAATTTCCGGTGGCTCCGATCCGCCGGAAATTTCCATTATTTCTGATTATTATTAATTTCTTTTATTGATATATTAAATTTATTTATAATTATTATAATTTTATTTTTTTATTATGTATTATTATATATTTCATATTAAAAAAATAAAAGACATTAAAAATAAGCACAAAAATATCCATTATTTCCAATTATTATTAATTTTTTATTGATATATTAAATAATATATATAATATTATATTCTACTATATATTATATAACTTTAATATATATATAGTATAATAATATACAATATAATATAAGTACATTTCTAATATATATGTAATATGTAATATTATATATATAATATTATATTATATATATTATATAATATATTATAATAATATACTATATAATGTACTATATATACATATATAGTATATATATATGGTATAATATATACAACATTACATATATATTACAATCATATATATAATATACTATATTATACATAAAAATTTATAGTATATGCAACAAATCTAATACTACTACTATATACTACTAAATTTTTTAATTAAATTTAATTTTATATTACAGTTAGACAAATATATTATATCTAATATTACATATATAATATAAATTAAAAAATATGTTATTTAAAACATATTATAACATATATAAATTTAAAATATATACTACATATAGAGTACATTTGTACTATATATGTAATATTATATATTATAATATATACTATACATTATATGACTTTATTATATATATAGTATAATAATATACAATATAATATAAGTAAATTTCTAGTATATATGTAATATGTAATATTATATATATAGATATACACTACATTATATATATAGTACTATATATGTATATATTATATAGTATATGTGTTATATGTACTAAACATACTATATGTATTACGTATAGTACATGTAGTACAAATAATATATATAATATTACATTATATATATTATATAATATATTATAATAATATACTATATATATGTATTGTCATATTGCTGCATCATCTTATTGTTCTTGCATTAAATCTGTTAAAGATAAATTTTTATATTCTAATTAGAAGAACTTATAATCTAGAAAATTTGGTTTAAGGCAATTTAATTAAGAGAAAACTTATTTTGTTAGTCCTAACCTAGTGTTGGTCAGCCCTTTTTATAGAGTTGGTGATCCCTGTAGTAAGTCCCGAGGGAGGTAGTAAGACCGTTGGTTAGCCTTAAGGTGGTCTTGATAGGTGAAGATTAACGAGATGAGTAATTTTTTAAGAAAATTGTCTAGATCAAGTTCGTCTAGATCAGTAGCTTTGACTAGTTCAGAGTATGAAAATGAGTTTAATTCAGATTTAGTTGTATTAACATTAGATGAGTTAGTAGAAATGACTAATGAAGAATTAAGCATATCAAAAATAAAAAATCATTTACAAAATTGGAATATACCTAAGCAGAATATTAAGAATATTTATCATCATAAATCATTTGATTTTAATTATCAAAATACTATTAAGACTCAGGAATTAACTATATATTTACAGGATGAGAAACAAGAATTAAGATTATTATCCTCCAGACTAATAAGACATCATAAGGAAAAATATAGATATTTGCATATAGGATTAGTACAAATAGCAGTAAAACCACTATTTAGATTAGATTTAAATATTCCCGTATGTTTAGCATTAAAAGACTGTAGGTTTTATAAATTTCAAGACTCTTTATTAGCAATAATAGAATCTAATTTGCATAATGGTCCAGTATATTTTAATTGTTATTCTAATTTTACCGTAGACTTAACAGATCCGCATATTTTAAATGTATTAACTTTGAACGTGCATATTAAAGAATTAGATATAAAAATAAAGTAAAATCAGCTGGAATAATTTTTACAATTTATTATAAATTAATGAAGACTACTATTAAGCCAAGAGCATTAAGAAGATCGCAACTAATGAGACTTTATTATTAGAATGTAATCCTTTGAACGTAAAAGCATTTAATCCTAGAAATATTAATTGGAATGAGATTATTTCTTCAAGAGTTTGGAACTTAGACAATGTTTCACCTCCTATACCTAGGAATAGATCATTAAGGCATAATCCTGTTATAATTCAAGATGAAGATGGAAATGTTAGAATAGATTTTAATTCTCATAATAATCCCTCTATAAAAGAAGAATTTAAGAGTAGACCTTCATCAGTATCATCTAGTTATAAATTTAAATGAGTAGATTTTCAGCCTAATATACCACAGACTGTTTATGAAGAAAAGGATAATGAATCAATTTCGCCTACTAGATCTGACATGGAAGCACCTAATTCACACTTAGGAATAAATATGATTAAAAAGAAATTTGCAATAGATAAAGAATATATTATAAAAGAATTTTTAGATAAGTATAATAAAACAAATAGAAAAGAGTACATAAAGAATTATAATAAAGAAGAAAGAGAACTAATTAAGCAAAGATATTATTATGAATTAGAAAATATTTTTCAAAGGAATATTTACTTTTTTGAATGGTTTTATTCGAAAATTGAAGAAGAAAAAATATATATGATATAAGAATGGCCTGAAAAGAGAAATTCTGATTATCTACCTCTACAAAGAATAGAAGTAAAGGTAGAAAATGAAAAATTTGTAGCAACACCTTTTAAGATAGGAAGAGAAGGAGGAGATGGATTAACAGCTAGTTTAGGAGACATAAGAAAAATGCAGGAACAGAATAATTATCCGAATATAGTGTTGAATACTTTAGCAGAACAGGTAGAAAGTTTAGTTCAAAAGAACGCTTATGTTCAAATAGAAAAGACTAAAGGAAAAGAAATAGTACATAACCCTAGACTATTACAGTTAGAGAAATATATTCTATTTAATATTACATATCTAATATAAATTAAAAAATATGTTATAGAAAACATATTATAACATATAAAAATTTAATATATATACTACATATAGAGTACATTTGTACTATATATGTAATATTATTGATTATATATTTCTTATATTATATATATAGTATTATATATATGTATTATATAGTATATGGGTGTTATATGTACTATATGTACTACATCTAGTATATATACATACATGTAGTACATATAATATATATAATATTATACTATATACTATATTATCTTATATATATATTATAATATATATAACATTACATATATTGTACAAAACTATATATAATATATTATATTAAACATAAAATTTATAATTTCTATAACAAATATAATACTACCATATGAACTATTAAATATTTTAATTAAATTTAATTACTTATTGCAGTTAAGAAAATATATTATATATAATATTACATATATATATAAGAAGTTATAAAATGTTATATATAACATGTTATAAAATGTAATATATATACTCCATATAGTGTACATTTGTACTACATATGTATGTATATATATTGCTATATGTCCATACATATAGTACATATGTAATATATAACATATAGTATATATTGTACTATATGTATACTATATTTTATTTTAACAGTATAATATATATAATATTACATATATAGTACAAAAATACTATATATGTGTATATACATAGTATATTCTATATAAATTTATAGTATGAATTATATTTATACATACATATACATATATTATAAGATATAGTATAGTGTATGTAATACACCGTAGTGTTTATATATATATATATATATTTATACTATGTAGATATTTAATATATAGTAGATACAATAGCATATATAATTTAAAATACATAGTATACATATATCTGTACTACATATGTAATATTATATATGTACATATATATAAAATTTTATATATATTTTATTAATTTGGATCTCCTATAAAATGCTTAAGGATTGAATATATTAATGTGTTGACAGCATCTGGTTCTTCTGTTTGACTAGTTGAACTTTGACTTGTTGATCCTGTTTCTACTTTTATTCTAGTTTTGTTAATTACAAAATTTCTAGATTCTTCTGTTAAATAATTATTCTACCAATCTCTAAGTACTCCTGTAAATCCACAAATAATTGCTTTTACTATGTGTCTTTCGTTTATTGCCATTTTCATTTTTACAGCCATTGCATACGTCATCATCTTTGAGCATACTCCTAAAATTTGATGATCAGCTAATCCATCAATATTCCAAATTACTAAATTATCTCCATAATATTGTGATGAATTTACCTGGTGGTGTTCTTCATATTGGACATTAGGGAAATACGGTCTATGATAATAATTTTTTGTATTTCCATATTTTCTATAAGTTTCTTTTGTTTTTATTTTGTCTAAAAATTGTTTATCATCTTCAGAGTTGCTATTAAAATTTTCTTTAATTACACTTAAATGTAATTTTGTTATATCTAAATTTTCTAATTTTTCTTTGACTTGTTCTAATATTTTTGGATCATATCTATGTGGTAAATTAAATTCTTCCATTTTCAAATTAATTGGTTTTACTAAATGATTTGTAGAAATTTCTTAATATTTTATTTTTTCTTTTCCTTTTTCTATGGGAGGATTTCCTATTTCTTTATGTAATATTGTTTCTACTTGTTTTCCTATGTTATATAGCATTAAATTAGAATAATTATTCTACTCATAAACTTTTTTAATATCATCTAAATTTACTTCACTTTCACTAGGATTATCACTCTCTCTTCTTGATTTAATTGGTGATACGACAAAAAAGTGTTTTTTCCTTCAATTTCTACTCTTGTTGGAATTCTACACAAAGGTGGATGTTCACTTTTTTTTTTTTTTTAGGCCATTGGGTCAACAGATAGACTTTTTGGTCTTCATCAAAGTTAATAAACCAATCAATAAAGAAAATGTTTCTTTGAAAAAGTATTTCTAACTCATAATAATATCTCTTCTTTATTATTTCTCTATCTTCATAATTATATTTGCTAAAATAGTTTTTTCTATGTTGTCTATTTTTCTCACTCATAAATTCATTTCTAATATATTCTTTATCTATTTCAAATTTTCTTCTTATCATATTTATTCCTAAATGAGATTCTGGGAGAACTACATCAGATCTAGTGGGAGAAAGTAATTCGCTATCTTGCTCATTTCTATATATTGGATTAGGGATTTTTGGTCTAAAATCTACTCCTTTAAATTTAAGATTGCTAACACTTGGTCTAGAATTTTCAAAGTCTTCTCTAAGACTAGATGATTCTCCTATTGACTTATATATTCTTAGTCCAAACTTAATTGTGACTTTTCCTTCATCATCTTGTGTTATTTCTGGATTATTTCAAAATGTTCTTGCTAAATTTGCTAGCAGAACTTCATGTTCAAATTCCCATATTCTATTATTTATTATATTTTTCCATTCTAATTTTCTCAGTGTATATCCTATGGTATTTTGGGGATTAAATTCTAATAATAGAATTTCATTTCTAGGTGAACTTCTAAGTGCTCCTAGGTGGATAGAGGTTTTCATCCGCTTATAATACAGTTTATAAATTACAGCCATAGGTCTAGATCCATCTTTTATGTGTAAATTCTTCATTTGCACTTTCATTGTCAAAACATCTAGAATATTGGGATCAAAAAGGTCTATTGAAAAATTTGGAAAACAATTAAAATAGATAGGACCACTACTCATGTTTGATTTTACTAATGCTAAAAATGATTCTTTAAAGTTATGATGTCTAGCGTATCTTAATACTATGCATGTTAGGGTGTCAATTCCTATTCTGAAGAGGGGTTTTACTGTCACGCCACTCCCTTCTCGCACTTAGTGAGGCATGACAGCCGGGGCAACAACCAGCACCCACCGGTATCGAAAATCCGGCAGCATGCTAGCCGTTGTAACCCCTTATCTCAAAGTTTAACTTGTATCCCTATTGACATTTTAGTAAAATACTCCTGGAGTACTAATTTCATATGCTCTTTAGCATTTCTACATACATATGTTCATACTCGAGACCTAGGCATGCCATCAAAAGTAGTCATGCTCATAATATACATAAACACATGCATCCATTTCACTAGTTGCAGTTCAAAAATTTATGTACAACTCATTAAATACTATATCTCTACTCATACTATGCTAATATATGCAAAAGACAAAAATATTTTCTAAGGACCTTCTGCTGGCCGCCCCAACTACTGTGTAGTGTAGACACGAACTAGCCAAGTAGGTGATGGGGCTCTTGCTAAGATCTGAAAGTTTAAAAAATAAAAAGGGTGAGATTGAATCTCAGTGAATGGCACAAAATTTAAACTTAGTAGAAACAGAGCGATTTTTCTTTACTATAACATGCATATATGTATATCAAAGCATAGCTTGAAGAATCATTCAAATAGAAACATGATTCAAACTTCCATGCCAGATTTCCATATAATCTAAGCATCCCAGGGAAATAAAAGAACAAAGCATCATGGCAAGTTTGTTGCAACTTTCAACATTTCAATAATAAGTTTAGAACATCAAATATTAAAACGTCAAGAATCATAAAGGTCACATCCACAACTATCTGATAGGAGTCTGATGGGGTGTGCACAACCCATAATGTCTGAGGGCAGTAAAACATGAAAACATCAAATCATAAAAAAATTGCCGGACGCTACTACACTGTGTAACCTGAGCCGTGGGTCACCACTCCAGGTCAAACTACACAGTCTGTGGTGTCTAAGAACTCCCTGGGTCTAACGCCATAGCATCGGCTGTAGGACTGCCACCTACCCTAGATGGCTGTCCGGCATGCAAAACTGAGTGCCGAGGCACCAAAGTCATAAAATCAAGTCAAACATTTCATACACACTAGAACATAGAACATAGCACTCTGTTTCTATTTAGGTATAAAATATACATGTATGGTTTGAAAACAAGTCATTTATATCATGAAGCATACATTTTAAGTTTAAATTCTAAGTTTAAAAAATGTGCCACTCACAATGTAGATAAATTCCAAGGATGACTGGTGGGATCTGTCCGGTCAGTATCAGGCTCGGCTTGGTCTCCTTCTCCTACAAGTGGAGAAGATGCAAACATAAGTAAAGTAAATGTATGATGCAATGCATACCATATGTCATAAAAGCTTAATTGCTAGATTCTTTTTCATTGCCCATTAAGATTATGCCCCTTCCTATCTTCCTTAACTTAATTCCATAGAAGTTATTTTGAATTTCTTTCTAGTTTAAATTGTGTATCTTCATTTCAGCTTACTAGCCTCATATCCTTTAATCCACTTGGAATTCCTAATGTTAGTTTAAAAGATTTAACCTTGAAGTGATCTATTATATTCCTAGTTCTTTTCTTAAGCTAAGCTTATAATTTTGCCCCTCTCTTAGGCTTTTAATCTTCCCATTTCGTGTCCTTAATGAACTCTAGCTCTCCCACAAATTTCTCCACCAAATAGAATTTTCTGTCAAATAATTTTTCTGCACCTACTCAACCCCTTTTTAACTGATTTCCATGTAGTTCTAGAGCTAAAAGAGGATTTCTACCTAACTCCTTTCTAAATTGACTTGATGTACTTTGAAGTTACTCCTCTAACCAGCTTTAAACTCCTCCTAATCTCCCTAAAATTTTAGTCTAAACAAAGTACAGCAGCAAGAAATTTGCTGTCAAAAATTCCAGCACCTTATAACTCATTGCTTGAAGTTAATTTGTTTATATTAAGCTAGTTCTCTAGTTTTTCATTCAATCTTCTCTTCAAGGTGACTTAACCCACACTTAAGTAGCTTATTTTACTCAACTTTGAAGCTCCTACAATCCCAAAAAGGCTTGCCAAACCACAATACTGTTGCAGAAATTTTCTGCAGCATAGTTGCTGCACTAACTTACCATTTCAACACAAATTTTGGTGATATAAGCTTAATTTCGTGCCTTCTTTTATCTACCTTGTAAATTGCTCTTAATCATCACTTAAGCCTTTAATTTGACTTGTTCTTAAGCCCAACCAAGTCCCCAAAAGTTTAGTCTATAGCAGGATAGGTTGCTGGAAATTTTCAGATTATTGTCGGCCGTACATCTCTACAACTTGGCAATCACTTTGTATTATGAAAGCTATTTTCTATTCTCCTTTTTTATTTCTCTTTAATGTAGCTTAATTAACACTTAATTAGCTTGTAGAGATAAGGTTTTTCGAGCTCATTTAAGCCTCCAAATCTTGGCCTAACATCAGGATTTCTCTGCAGTAAGTTTGCTATCAAAATTACAGCATACTTTCACTTGACCCTCTAGGGAAATTTCCCATTCTTGAACCAGAATTTCGGGTCATTTCTCCTTCCCTGTTTAAGGTGACTTAATCCCTAGCTAAACCACATTTTCAAGCTTGTTTTTAGTCCCATTATAGACTCAAAACATTCAGGTTTAACCATGGTTTGCTGCAAAAAAATCTGCAGCAGTAATAGCATACCAGTTTCTTTATACTTACTTGAATTGTGCACTTAGAGCTAAATTTCGAAATTTTTATTTAATCCTCCTTAAGATGACTCAATCAACACTTAATCAACTTAGGAAAATGAAGTTTTAGAGCCCATTACAACCCTCAAAATCTAAGACAAACCCAGTACATCACTGCTGGAAAATTCCAGTTTGACAGCATAGGTATTGTTTTCATTTCCTCTTTCTCAAGTAGTGTAAATTGATTCAAATGGTGTCAATCACTAATCCCCTTTCTAAGGTGGCCAATTATACACTTAATACACCTTCCTAACTTGGTTTTTCCTTAATTAAATCCTCCATAAATTTCGGCCCAAGCAAGCCTCATTGCAGAAATTTTTGCAGATGCTCTGTTTTCTTTCAGTCGAGAGTCCAGCTTGCTTTTCTCATTATTTTGCCAAACACTCCCTCCATTCTATCATGTTCAGTTCCTACAGCATGCAACCCCACGAAATTTCCAGTTCTCCACTCAAAACTCTAGCCATGAAAAGGAAAATCTAGATGATAAAAACCTAATCATGCAAGAAAATGCAAAGAAATTAAAAGATTTCCCAAAAAAATCACTTACCTTCAATCTCCTCCTCCTTTCTCTCATGGGTTTCCCAAAGTTTCTTCTTCTCTTCTCCTTTTGTTTCACGATTGGGAAAGTTAATCTACTTAATTACAAGCTGGTTATGTATATAGATGTAAGGCATATTTAGGGGTAATTACAAAGAAGCCCCTCACTTATTTATTGTTTTCAATCCTTCTTTGTAATAGGTTTGAGGCCAGACAATAAATAAGTGAGGGGCTTCTTTGTAATTACCCCTATCAGATAGTTATGGATGTGACCTTTAGATTCTTGACGTTTTAATATTTGATGTTCTAAGCTTATTATTGAAATGCTGAAAGTTGCAACAAACTTGCCATGATGCTTTGTTTTTATATTTCCCTGGGATGCTTAGATTATATGGAAATCTGGCATGGAAGTTTGAATCATGTTTCTATTTGAATGATTCTTCAAGCTATGCTTTTATATACATATATGCATATTATTGTAAAGGAAAAATCGCTCTGTTTCTGCTAAGTTTAAATTTTGTGCCATTCACTGAGATTCAATCTCACCCTTTTTATTTTCTAAACTTTCAGATCTTAGCAGGAGCCCCATCACCTACTTGGCCAGTTCGTGTCTACACTACACAGTAGTTGGGGCGGCCAACAGAAGTTTCTTAGGAATATTTTTGTCTTTTGCATATATTTAGCATAGTATGAGTAGAGATGTAGTATTTAATGAGTTGTACATAAATTTTTGAACTGCAACTAGTGAAATAGATGCATGTGTTTATGTATATTGTGAGTATGACTACTTTTGATGGCATGCCTAGGTCTCGAGTATGAAAGTATGTATGTAGAAATGCTAAAGAGCATATGAAATTAGTACTCTAGGAGTATTTTACTAAAATGTCAACAGGGATACAAGTTAAACTTTGAGATAAGGGGTTACAACGGCTGGCATGCTGCCGGATTTTCGATACCGGTGGGTGCTGGTTGTTGCCCTGGCTATCATGCCTCGCTAAGTGCAAGAAGAGAGGGGCGTGACATTTACTACAGCTTGAATCAATCCTATGTGGATATATCTATATTTTTCTCTGTATTTTCTAATTGCTTGTGCAGACAACAATTGAAATTGTTGGGTATTTTCTCTAAGTGAAATAGTTTGCTTAGATGTTTTAATTACATGTTGATATCCAAAATCAAAAGGTTTATTTTGGTAGATATTTCTAAAATTTTCTCTAGGGATTGTTCAATTTCTGATATGATTTTCTATTTTTGCTATACTTAATTCTTCCTGTGACAATTCTAAACTTTCTTGTATATTAGATGCTACTTCCAAATCATCTTCTAATCTTTCTCTCCGAGGAGTATTTTTTTCTGAACTCCTACTTGAACTTCCTACTGACTTAGTTGAATTACTGCTAGCCAATCTCTTCATTAGACTGTCCATCCTAATCTAATCAGGACCACGGCTCACCAATGGTCTCACTGCCGGGAGCATTGTTGATCAACGCTCAACATTAGGAAAGATAGTTTCATAAACAGAAGACTATAAGCAACTTAACAAAGCAATAACAATTTCAAATAAAAACAACGAACATAGCACAATAAGAGAGATGATCAGAGGATTCAGAAAATATATCTTTCAAATTTCTTGATGGCTTTTTCTAATCTTTTTTTATCAAAATGATATGCTTGAGTAAAAAACTCATGCCTATTATAATCTTCTCCTTCAGATGTAAGAAATATCAAAAGTTTATCTAAATCAACAATTTTCCTATATTTCTTGATGGCAATTTTACGTGAATTAGATGGAAAAAAGAAAGGATTGTAGCCACGAGAATTAGGATATACCATGATTACTACCAACAAATGATGGCTCTGATACCATAATGGCCCAGGAATTTGCCAAATAAAATGAGAATATGCAAGATGATTTCTAAATAAAATAAGTGTGAATGCGAGAAGTAAATGAGATCATTGCTAATAGAGTGGAAGCACACGAAGATGATTAATATTGCTAGTGGAAGACAATATAAAATTTGGATTTAATCGAAAAAATGAAAATTGCGTGAGTACATATAAATACTATAGTATATACATATATTATAGTAAATGCTATAGTGTATTGCATATAATGTACATATTACTATGTATATACTTATGTATAGTATGTTTGTACTATATATGTAATATTATATATGTACTAGATATGTAATATAATATATATTATATATATATATATTAAATATAGTAGTATATGTATATACATAGAGTACTATTAAATTTTGTATGCATAGTACACATATACTATATGTGTACATATAATATTAAATTTAATACATGTGTACTATATATATGTATATACATTACTATATGTACTAAACATGTATATATATATTATAATATAAATAGTATATGTGTACTATATGTATTATATGTATACTATATTTTAGACATGTTATATATATTATATATACACACACTATATATGTAATATAGTATAGAGTATATTTATAGTAATACATGTATGTATACATAGCATATATAGTATATATGTACTATATATGTATTATATATGTACTAAATATACAATATAATATATATTATGCTATATATATAGTAAATATGTAGTATATGTATATACATATAGTACTATTAAAATTAAATTTTGTACGCATAGTACACATGTACTATATGTGTACATATAATATTAAATTTAATACATGTGTACTATATATATGTATATACACTACTATATGTATATATATATATTATAATATATATAGTACATGTGTACTATGTACTATATTACATGTATATATACTATATATGTTATATAGTATATAGTATATGTATATATATTATATATATACTATATATAATATATGTATATGTATACTAAAATATATATATATATAAATAACTATATAGTGTATATATATGCTAAAGTATATAGTACTATAACTATACATATACTAGAGTATCTATATATACTAAACTATGTAGTACTATACTATATTACTATATATACTTTAGTATGTAGTATAATATATATACTATAGTACATACTATATGCTTTAGTATGTGTGTGTATATATATATATATTAAAGTATATACTATATATATGATGGCCCAGGGATTTGCCAAATAAAATGAGAATATGCAAGATGATTTCTAAATAAAACAAGTGTGAATGTGAGAAGTAAATGATATAATTGCTAATAGAGTGGAAGTACATGAAGATGATTAATATTGCTAGTGTAAGACAATATTACTACGAAGACTTGACTAAGAAACTTACAAAGATTTTCTTGGAAAAGACTCTAGGAAGGCAGATGGCTTTTCTTTTTGTAAGGAATTTTTTGTTTTTCCAAAATCCACTTGTCGAATACAAATGCACAAGACTCTTTTATAGACGGACTTGACTCTACTCTAGTTACACAAGACTCAACTTTGATCATACTTTTATAGACTCAAGACTTTACTCTGGTTACTTTATAGACCCAGACAAATTACAAATCATTCATATTCGCACTATGGCACATGGACGGCCACCTTTGGGAAACAGAATCTTAGTGCGATTACAATTATTTCTAGACACAAACAAATTTCTTTTTCCATTTTTCTAAAAGTTGAGTTACATCATGTCTTCTTTTTGCTATCAGACAACTTAACTTTGCTTTTGCTTTTTCTAAAGTTTCTTCATGTGACTCATTGCTAAAATAATTGCTCATTGTGTAGCGTCGGTCCATGGAATCCTTCAGATGGAAGATACTATCTCCCATTTTCTTCATCTAATTGGGGAAGAATGCTGAAGCAGTCGTCTTCATTTTCTTGGGTGTAATCCACTTCTATGCTATCATCTTCGTCTTTTTCTTCTTTGGAGATTCTTCTATTTTGCGAAAGTCCTTCTAACATCTGTCTTTTGTATTCTTCAATTTATATAATATTGCTAAGTCTGGAATGCAGCTGTAATGCTCTAGAAAAGATTTCTTGTTGTGGACGATTCATCTTTGCTAGTGCTTGCTACTGGTTGCTTTGACGATCTTCTCTTAAAAAGGGCCAGGAATGTGTTGACTTGGTCAAATAATTTTCTTAATATCAATTTTCTTCCAATGTTTCACTTTGATTTTCTAACAAATTTCTTTAGATATGAGTCAATGTCAAGATGAAAACACCAAACATAATCCATGGAATATTAAAGGAATTGTAGAAATTCAGACGTCTGATATCATTGTCTTTCTCAACAGAAAATTTTTTATATTCATGAAAACGTGACTGGATTTGCGGAGGATAAATTTTCAAGGTAGGGCCAAAGATTTTCCACCAATTTATCACAAGTGGAGAATGTCCTTGGCAAGTTTTCTCAAGGAAGGAAACCACGTGTGAACAGAACATCATAGAAAAGGACATTGTTCACACGCACTGATATAATCCCATTCGTGTAAGCAGATGGTGAATATCACAAGTGAAGGCTCAGAGGGAACAATAAGGACATTCCAGAAAGAAGAAGTGATGACCTTATTGATTTGTATTTTCAAAAAAAAATTTTGCTAGAATCTCTGGGATCAAGATTATGTGTATTTTAATCGATCCCATATTTTCTAAAATAGTTTCGTAAAATTCTTTAGATTTTTTGGAGAATGTAGTAAAAATAGGATGCCTTGAGGAAAGAATAAATTTGAGGCTTCTTTCAGGGTTCTAATTTCTAAATCATCATCTAAAAATGCTACATGGATGTGGTTGGGCTTGGTAACCCAATTGTCATTTTTCTTGTCATTGCTACCAGATGATCTGTTAGAGATTGTGCATGGAGAATTGAATGGTTGCAAAATTATCTATGAGGCTTTTTCTAGATTTTTCTGAGGATTTGCTAATGGTCTTGTTGCTATAGATGGGCTTGCTAAAATAGAGCTATATGGTAAAGGTGGATAGAGAGCTAGGTTTAAAACAATGAATCTGTTGGTATTACTAGGTGAAGGTGAATTGCTATTGGGTTTTCTATTTTTGTTGTTGGGCCTTGGACTTGCCATTCTTCTGCAAAAGAAACCAAGTAAAAACTATAAGCAAGTGTTAAATTGCTTTCGCTGTTTCTTATTTCTATTTCAAAATCAAGTATTGATAAAATATTTTGCCATCTTGCTAGAATTTGTTGTGAAACTTTATTTTGAATGGAATTTTCTGAATTTTATTTTTCCGACTTGTAAGCAACATGGAGAAGGTAATGTTGGTTATACAAGTTAACTTGGAATTTCAGAATGGAGAATAGACTGGATAGGATTATTTTTTTCTAGGGAGGAGAATGATTTCTGTGGACCTTTCCATTCTTCTCTATAGAACTTTACTAAGTATTCTCAACCTTGCAAGGTTTTATGAGATTTTTTTAATGGTATTTTGTATTTTAATATGCTATCAAATCCTATATTTGATATTTCTATGTTTACTATAGGTAATGTATATGGGTATTCTATTTTATTTTTTTTTCTATTTCTTTCTATTTTCTTCAAATAATTCTTCATCGTCTTCTATGATTTTGCTAGTAGGAAAGATTTTAAATATAAAATTTATAATTTTTTCGTCATGGTTGGTATAACATTCGACTCTTTTAGTATAATTTCTCATAAAATATTTATATCCTTTTTCTACATAGATTTCCATTATGGGATTTACTATATTTATATAGGCTTTTAATAAATTTAAAAAGTCGTAAAGGCTTGTTAAGCTATATTCTTGCCAATATTTTATGTTAATTATTACACTTTTTTCACAATATCTGTTCCTATTAAAGTATTATAAGAAAATTTCAGTTTGGATCTCTAAAAATTCTGATAAAGGATGTTTTATTCCTATGGGTATATTTTTATGTTGGTTTATTTCTAAAATCATGATGATTTTCTTTTTCTAAATTCTTTCTCTATTGGAGGAAATATGAATTTATAACAAACATATTTTCAAATATTCTAGTGGAAATTCCTCTAAGATTTACTGTAAATGGAAAATTGCTGTTAAAAGGGTATTTCTAGTATATAGACTTTCTGCCATATTTTTTACTAAAGTGAATTTGGATCTTACACAAATATTCATTACAGATTGCTACATTGGATAATTTATATTCTAATTCTAAAGATTCTCCTGAAGCAGTAGATAATTTTTCTTTGGTTTTTCATAATATTGGGTTAGAACTAGATTTTCTCAGATTAATTTATATCAGCTCCTGAAAAATCTACTAATAATATTATTATTTAAGATCATCATTAATTCTTAGTTTATTTTTTAATTATCCATTTTGAATTTTTATGTTACTTATAATGTCTAAACAATTTGGTTCTTTAGTTTCCTCTATTTTTATTTCTTTTCCTGGTCTATGACTAATGGGTTCTGCAGTTATTTCTATTTTTTCTAATTTATTTTCAAATATTAAACTTTTAATTAGTGAATTTTCTTCTTTAAAATTTCTATTTCTTCTTTGATCTATTTTATTTCATTTTGCAAATCTTCTATGGTTGCTAGTTTGTTATTCTTTTCTTCTCTAAATCTTTGTAAGACTTCATTTATACTAAATTCTTTCATATTAGTCATCCTTCCATCTATCTCATTAGAATCATCTATTTCTAATTGGTCTATGAATTCTTATAAATATTTTTTTTAATCTTTTCTAAGCATATTGATTCTTGGATTTTATAAGTTTTTAGTTTGTGCATTTATTCCTACTTTTCTGTAATTGTAAATTCCTAAATTATTTAATCTTTCTATTTTTTTTAAGGATTTCCACCATCTTTCTAATTTTTCTAATTCATTATATAATACAATCAGTAAGGTTTGCGTATTTTTCTCTGATCTAATTATATTCACATGTCTACAATTACATACTCCTTGCTAGTCATCATTTTTAGTGTATGAATTTTCTGAGGAACTCATTATCTCAAAAATGTCAAAGTCAGACTCACTTGTGTATTCTATGCTAGATTGGTACGTGTCCACTAAAATTTTCATTATTTGATCTTTCGCATCATTGTCTATAGTTGGTGCTTTTATTTTCTTTTCTATTCCGCATTCATTACTATATCTTCCACATTTATAACACTTTACATTTTTCTTATCTTTTCCTTTTTTATAATATTTTCTCTTTTTATTTTCAACCTTATCCTTATAGAATTTTTGTTTTGGATATTTCTTATAATATTTTCTAGGGTAATATTTCTTTGTTTTGGATTTTCTAAAGGTGCTATTATTTTCTCATATCCATATTGCTCACAAAAATCTCCTAATTCTTTTCTACTTGTTTGTCTCTCAGTTTTCATTTTGGCTTTTAACTTCATATCTGTACATAATGCTAAACCTTTTGTGTTTATTATTGCTACTATTTGTCCATAGGTTAAATCTTGGTAAGGAATATTCCCATTGTACCTCATTCTAAGTCTTTCTCTTACTTTTTCTGCAAATAATTTCGGTAATCCTGCTACAAATCTTTCTTTCCAATAGGGTGTGTGACAATCTTTTCTAGTTAATACTTTCGTAATAAACATATCTTTATACTATCTAAAGTCTTGCAAAGAAGGACATGTTCAATTAGATAATATTTCAGAGGTTCTTTCTTGAAAAATTTTTGGATCTCTTATAAAATGCTCAAGGATTGACTATATTAACGTATTGACAGCATTTGGTTCTTCTGTTTGACTAGTTAAACTTTGACTTGTTGATCCTGCTTCTACTTTTATTCTAGTTTTGTTAATTACAAAGTTTCTAGATTCTTATGTTAAATAATTATTCCACCAATCTCTAAGTACTCCTGTAAATCCATAAATAATTGCGTTTGCTATGTGTCTTTCGTTTGTTGTCATTTTCATTTTTACAACCATTGCATACGTCATCATCTCTAAACATACTCCTAAAATTTGGTGATCAACTAATCCATCAATATTCCAAATTACTAAATTATCTCCATAATATTGTGATGAATTTACTTGGTGGTGTCCTTCATATTGAACATCAGGGAAAGACGGTATATGATAATAATTTTTTGTATTTCCATATTTTCTATAAGTTTCTTTTGTTTTTATTTTGTCTAAAAATTGTTTATCATCTTCAGAGTTTCTATTAGAATTTTCTTTAATTACACTTAAATGTATTTCTGTTATATCTAATTTTCTAATTTTTCTTTGACTTGTTCCAATATTTTCGGATCATATCTATGTGATAAATTAAATTCTTCCATTTTCAAATTAATTGGTTTTACTAAAGGATTTGTAGAAATTTCTTGATATTTTATTTTTTTCTTTTCCTTTTTCTATGGGAGGATTTCCTATTTCTTTTGTAATATTGTTTCTACTTGTTTTCCTATGTTATATAGCATTAAATTAGAATAATTATTCTACTCATAAACTTTTTTAATATCATCTAAATTTACTTGACTTTCACTAGGATTATCACTCTCTTTCCTAATTTAATTGGTGATGCGACAAAAAAGTGTTCTTTTCCTTCAATTTCTACTATTGCTGGAATTCTACACAAAGGTGGATGTTCACTATTTTGCTTTTTAGGCCATTGGGTCAACATATAGACTTTTTGGTCTTCATCTAGGTTTAAAAAACTAATCAAAAAAGAAAATGTTTCTTTGAAAAAGTATTTCTAACTCATAATAATATCTCTTCTTTATTATTTCTCTTTGTTCATAATTATATTTGCTAAAATAGTCTTTTCTATGTTGTCTATTTTTCTCACTCATAAATTCATTTCTAATATATTCTTTATTTATTTCAAATTTTCTTCTTATCATATTTATTCCTAAATGGGATTCTGGGGGAACTACATTAGATCTAGTGGGAGAAAGTGATTCACTATCTTGCTCATTTTTATATGTTGGATTAGGGATTTTCAGTTTAAAATCTACTCCTTTAAATTTAAGATTGCTAACACTTGGTCTAGATTTTTCAAAGTCTTTTCTAAGACTAGATGATTCTCCTATTGACTTATATATTCTTGGTCCAAACTTAATTGTGACTTTTCCTTCATCATCTTGTGTTATTTCTGGATTATTTCAAAGTGTTCTTGCTAAATTTGCTGGCGGAACTTCATGTTCAAATTCCCATATTCCATTATTTATTATATTTTTCCATTCTAATTTTCTAGGTGTATATCCTATGGTATTTTGGGGATTAAATTCTAATAATAGAGCTTCATTTCTAGGTGAACTTCTAAGTACTCCTGGGTGGATAGAGGTTTTCATCAGCTTATAACACAGTCTATAAATTACAGCCATAGGTCTAGATCCATCTTTTATATGTAAATTCTTCATTTGCACTTTTATTGTCAAAACATCTAGTATATTGGGATGAAAAAGGTCTATTGAAAAATTTGGAAAATAATTAAAATAAATAGCACCACTACTCATGTTTGATTCCACTAATGCTAAAAGTGATTCTTCAAAGTTATGATGTCTAGCGTCTCTCAATACTATGCATGTTGGGGTGTCAATTCCTATTCTAAAGAGGGGTTTTACTGCAGTTTGAATCAATCCTATGTGGATATATCTATATTTTTCTCTGTATTTTCTAATTGCTTGTGCAGACAACAGTTGAAATTGTTGGGTATTTTCTCTAAGTGAAATAGTTTACTCAGATGTTTTAATTGCATTTTGATACCCAAAATTAAAAGGTTTATTCTGGTAAATATTTCTAAAATTTGCTATAGGGATTGTCTAATTTCTGATATGATTTTCTAATTTTGCTATACTTATTTCTTCTTGTGACAATTCTGAACTATCTTGTAAATCAGATACTACTTCCAAATCATCTTCTAATCTTTCTCTCCTAGGAGTATTATTTTCAGAACTCCTACTTGAACCTGCTATTGACCTAGTTGAATTACTTATAGCCAATCTCTTTATTAGACTGTCCATCCTAATCTAATCAGGACCACGGCTCACCAATGGTCTCGTTGCCACACCCTTAGGACTTACTGTCGGGAGCACCGCTGACCAACGCTCAGCATTAGGCAAGATAGTTTCATAAAAAGAAGACTATGAGTAACTTAACAAATCAGTAACAATTTCAAATAAGAATAAATAGGATAACATAATAAGAGAGATGATCAGAGGATTTAGAAAGTATATTTTCTAAATTTTTTAATTGCACTTTCTAGTTGTTTTTTATCAAAATGATATGCTTGAGTGTAGAACTCATGTCTATATTAATCTTCTCCTTCAGATGTAAGAAATATCAAGAGTTTGTCTAAATTAGTAATTTTCCTATATTTCCTTATGGCAATTCTACGTGAATTTGATGGAGAAAAGAAAGGATTATAACCACGAGAATTAGGATGTACCATGATTACTACCAACAAATGATGGCTCTGATACCATAATGGCCCAGGGATTTACCAAATAAAATGAGAATATGGAAGATTATTTCTAAACAAGTGTGAATGCTAAAAATAAACGAGGCAATTGCTAATAGAGTGGAAGCACATGAAGATGATTAACGTTGCTAGTGGAAGACAATATTACTACAAAGACTTGACTAGGAAACTTACAAAATTTTTCTTTGAAAAGACTCTGGGAAGGCAGATGGCTTTTCTTTTTGTAAGGAATATTTTGCTTTTTCAAAACCCACTCTGTCGACTAACAATACAAATGACTCTTTTATAGACAGACTTGACTCTACTCTAGTTACACAAGACTCAACTCTGATCATACTTTTACAGACTCAAGACTTGACTTTGGTTACTTTACAAATCCTGCTATAGAAAAAGGAAAAGAAAAATAAAATATCAAGAAATTTCTACAAATCCTTTAGTAAAACCAATTAATTTGAAAATGGAAGAATTTAATTTACCACATAGATATGATCTGAAAATATTAGAACAAGTCAAAGAAAAATTAGAAAATGTAGATATAACAAAATTACATTTAAGTGTAATTAAAGAAAATTCTAATAGCAACTCTAAAGATGATAAACAATTTTTAGACAAAATAAAAACAAAAGAAATTTATAGAAAATATGAAAATGCAAAAAATTATTATCATAGACCGTCTTTCCCTTATGTCCAATATGAAGAACACCAACAAGTAAATTCATCACAATATTATGGAGATAATTTAGTATTTTGAAATATTGATGGATTAGCTGATCACCAAGTTTAAGGAGTATGTTTAGAGATGATGACGTATGCAATGGCTAAACCTTCTGCGTTTATTATTGCTACTAATCATGGTACATGCTAATTCTCGTGGTTATAATCCTTTCTTTTCTCCATCAAATTCACGTAGAATTGCCATAAGAAAATATAGGAAAATTGTTGATTTAGATAAACTCTTGATATTTCTTATATCTGAAGGAGAAGATTATTATAGACATGAGTTCTACACTCAAGCATATCATTTTGATAAAAAACAATTAGAAAGTGCAATTAAAAAATTTAGAAAATATACTTTCTAAATCCTCTGATAATCTCTCTTACTTATTGTGTTATCTTCTTTATTCTTGTTTGAAATTGTTACTGCTTTGTTAAGTTATTTATAGTCTTCTTTTTATGAAACTATCTTATCCTAATGCTAAGTGTTGGTCAGCGGTGCTCCCGGCAATAAGTCCTAGGGTGTGGTAGTGAGACCGTTGGTGAGCCGTGGTCCCGGTTAGATTAGGATGGACAGTCTAATGAAGAGATTGGCTAGAAGTAATTCAACTAGGTCAGTAGCAGGTTCAATTAGGAGTTCTGAAAATAGTACTCCTAGGAGAGAAAGATTAGAAGATGATTTAGAAAACGAAAGACACATAGCAAAACCAATTATTTATGGATTTATAAGAGTACTTAGAGATTGGTGGAATAATTATTTAACAGAAAAATATAGAAATTTTGTACTTAGCAAAACTAAAATAAAAATAGAAATAGGATCAACAAGTCAAGGTTCAACTAGTCAAACAAAAAAGCCAGATGCTGTAAACACATTAGTATATTCAATCCTTAAGCATTTTATAGGAGATCCAGAAATTTTTCAAGAAAGAATCTTTGAAATATTATCTAATTTAACATGCCCTTCTTTGCAAGACTTTAGATGGCATAAAGATATGTTTATTACGAAATTATTAACTAGAAATGATTGTCACACACCTTATTGGAAAGAAAGATTTGTAGCAAGATTACCCAAATTATTTGTAGAAAAAGGAAGAGAAAGACTTAGAATGAGATATAATGGAAATATTCTTTACCAAGATTTAACCTATGGATAGATAGTAGCAATAATAAATGCAGAAGGTTTAGCATTATGTATAGATATGAAGTTAAAAGCCAAAATGAAAACTAAGAGACAAACAAGTAGAAAAGAATTAGGAGATTTTTGTGAGCAATATGGATATGAAAAAATAGTAGCACCTTCTAGAAAATCCAAAACAAAGAAATATTACCCTAGAAACTGAAGAACCAAATTATTTCGATATTATAAATAAAATAAAAATTCACAAATGAATAATTAAAATAAAACTAAGAATTAATGATGATCTTGAAATAGATGAATTAGCATTAGTAGACTCAGGAGTTGATATAAATTGTATCCGGGAAAATTTAGTTCTAACCCAATATTATGAGAAAACCAAAGAAAAATTATCTACTGCTTCAGAAGAATCTTTAGAATTAGAATATAAGTTATCCAATGTAGCAATTTGCAATGAAGAAATCTGTGTAAAATCCAAATTCACTATAGTAAAAAATATGGCAGAAAGTATTATATTAGGAATATTTTAGATATACTACAAACGAAGAAAAACTTATACTACAGAGTTTCCAAACAAATATTTCTAAAATTTTCTCTAGGGATTGTCCAAATTTTGATATGATTTTCTATTTTTTCTATACATAATTCTTCTTGTGACAATTATAAACTTTCCTGTAAATCAGATGCTACTTCCAAATCATCTTCTAATCTTTCTCTCCTAGGAGTATTATTTTCAGAACTCCTGTGTGAACCTGCTACTGACCTAGTTGAATTACTTCTAGCCAATCTCTTCATTAGACTGTCCTTCCTAATCTAATCGGGGCCACGGCTCACCAACGGTCTCACTGCCACACCTTAGGACTTACTACCGGGAGCACCGCTGACCAACGCTCAGCATTAGGAAAGATAGTTTAATAAAAAGAAGACTATAAGTAACTTAATAAAGCAGTAACAATTTCAAACAAGAATAAAGAAGATAACACAATAAGAGAGAATAGAAATTTTAAAGGAAGAAAATTCACTAATTAAAAGTTTAATATTTGAAAATAAATTAGAATAAATAGGAACAACTGTAGAACCCATTAGTCATAGACTAGGAAAAGAAATAGCAATTGAAGAAACTGAAGAACCAAATTATTTAGATATTATAAATAAAATAAAATTTCAGAAATGGATAATTAAAATAAAACTAAGAATTAATGATGATCTTGAAATAGATGAATTAGCATTAGTAGATTTAGGAGTTGATATATATTGCATTCAAGAAGGAATAATATATTATAATAATATACTCTATATAGATATATAGTATATATATCTGGTATAATATATATATCATTATATATATATTACAATCATATATATAATATATTATATTATACATAAAAATTTATAGTATATGCAACAAATCTAATACTACTATATATACTATTAAATTTTTTAATTAAATTTAATTATATATTACAGTTAGAGAAATATATTATATTTAATATTACATATCTAATATAAATTAAAAAATGTTATAGAAAACAGATTATAACATATATAAAATTTAATATATATACTACATATAGTGTACATTTGTACTATATATGTAATATCATTGATTATATATTTCTTATATTATATATATAGTACTATATATATGTATTATATAGTACACAGGTGTTATATGTACTATATGTACTACATCTAGTACATACATACATGTAGTACATATAATATACAAAATATTATACTGTATACTATATTATCTTATATATATATATTATAATATATATAACATTACATATATTGTAAAAAAGCTATATATAATATATTATATTAAACATAAAAATTTATAATTTCTATAACAAATATAATATTACTATAGAAACTATTAAATTTTTTAATTAAATTTAATTACTTGTTGCAGTTAAGAAAATATATTATATATAATATTACATATATATATGTATATAAGAAGTTATAAATGTTATATACAACATGTTACAAAATGTACTATATATACTCCATATAGTGTACATTTGTACTACATATGTATATATATATATATATGCTATATGTCTATACATATAGTACATATGTAATATATAACATATAGTATATATTGTACTATATGTATACTATATTTTATTTTAACAATATAATATATATAATATTACATATATAGTACAAAAATACTATATATGTGTATATACATAGTATATTCTATATAAATATATGGTATGAATTATATTTATACATACAATATACATATATTATAAGATATAGTATAGTTTATGTAATACACTATAGTGTTTATATATATATATATATATTTATACTATCTAGATATTTAGCATATAGTGGATACAATAGCATATATAATTTAAAATACATAGTATACATATATTTGTACTACATATGTAATATTATATATGTACATATATATAATATTATACATATTATACTATACATATAATATATATAGCAATATATGTACATATTAGTATTATGTAGTAAAAGTAATAGTATATGTGCATATATAATATATGTGCACTATGTGTACAAAATTTAATAGTATTATATGTATGTGCATATATAATATATACATGTAGTATATATATAGTATTACATATATAATATTAGAAATATAGTTCAGTTATACTATATGTGTTATTATATTTTATAATAAATTATATATAACATATTTTTAATATATTTTCTTTATTTAAGAATATATAAAATATATATACTTGTCTTTTAATGTTATATTATTTTATGTTTATAAAGGAAATAAAATTATTAAAAATTATAATATTTTAATAATTATTTGTCATGTATGTATTTTTTGTTTAACAAATCAAATTTTCAAATATTTATATTATGTATAATTTTTTTCCAACAGTTTTCTCCGTCGAAAATAATTTATATGTATTTTCCCATGGTCCATCCATTTGAAAGTGATTCATTATTGGAAAAAATAATAAACTTCTTTTCCGACGAACTGATGTCCGTCTTCCGACGGATTTATTTTGTCAGAAATAAATTAAATATTAAATTAAATCAAGAAAATCTTTTTCTGACGGAGTGCTGTCCGTCGAAACAAAAAATATATATATTAAAATACATAAAAATTTCTTTTTCAATGGACGGAAGTCCGTCAGAAAGAAATTAAATATAAAAATAAATATATTAAATTCTTTTTCGATAGACTTTTGCCCGTCGGAAAAATATATATATTAAAATATATAAAAATTTACTTTTCGACAGATGGTATTCCATCAGAAATAAATATATAAAATTCTTTTCTGACGGACTGCTGTTCATCGGAAAGAAATTAAATATATAAATAAATATAATTAATTTCTGACGGACTTCTGTCCATCAGAAAGTAATTAAGTATTAAAATTTTGGGAAAGATTTTTCCGACAAATTATTTTTGTCGGAAATCGTCGGTAAAACAAGTATGTAATTTTTTTTTGTTTTCCGACGGATAATCCATCGGAAATGTCGTCGGTTTTCCGACAGTTTCACTATCCGTCAGAAATCTGAACTTTTCTTGTAGTGTTATATAATCTTGAAATAATTTGATTTTTTTATATTGGTTATGTATTGAAAGAATCTTTTTGTGTGGTTTTGTAAATTTTTTATTAGTTTACTTAAATATTTTAATATAATTAAAAAATCATAAAAACTGAATAGAATCGAATTAATTGTACCGACATCAAAAAGAATGATTTTGGTTTTAACATTAAAAAAATTAAAATAACTGGTGCTGTATAATTTTATAAAAAAACTAAAAAAAAATCGAACCGTGAACACCCCTATTACTGACCCCAATTTTTATCATTTACAACAAGAAAGTAGGCAATTTCCAATGGACAAATTATGTCAAAAAATGTCCATTTCCATAGGAAATGGACATTTCTAACCAAATTTTCCACAAACAAATTATTGTCAAAAAAACACCCAATGGAAACAATTTTTGACGAAAAATTATTTTTGTTAGAAAATTCCAACAAAGACTTTTGTTGAAAAAAAAATCTTCCATCAGAATTTGTCAAACAACCAAAAATGGGGTTAGGCCAAGGGAATTTGCATTTCCAATGAAATTTCTAATGGAATTTTCAACCAAGTTTCCAACAGAATTTCCAATTGCCTTTCCAATGACATTTTCGACTAAAATTTCCACAGAATTTTTGATGGCATTTCATACAAATTTTGATGGGTTTTCCGAAAGAATTTTTGACTGAGTTTTCAACAAAATTTAGATGGCTTTTTCAATGGCATTCTTCATGGAATTTTCAACCAAATTTTCGATGAGTGTCCCAACAACATTTACGATGGAATTTTTGACCAATTTTCTAGCAGAACTTCCAATGGATATTTAAACATAATTCTGATGGCTTTTTCAATGGTGATTTAGTGGCATTATTGATAGACTTCTGACTCAGTTGAATTTTTGATGGAATTTCCGACAGAGTGCCTCAGGTGTTTTTGGCCGACAAAATTCCTAATGGACTTTCCAACAAAATTTTTTGGCAACACTTTTTTAAGTAATTCGTCAACATTTCCGATTGAATTTTCGATGGTCTGATTGCATTTCGAATAGATTTTATGACAGAGTTTTTGGTAGTAAGAATTTTTGGCAAAATTTCCAATAGATGGAAGTTTCAATGAAATTTCTAGGGGCATCTTCAGCGACTTTTTCGGCAAGAATTTTGCAATTTAAGTTTTTTAATTTTTTATATTTTACATTATTTTATTGTTATTGTAAAATTTATTTTTTTTTATTTTTTCTATTTTTAAAATTTTATATTTGATAAAATATAAATTATTAGTAACTATCCACATAATATCGAAATTTAGATATTTAAAATTATATTAATGAAATAAAAAATATTTTGTCTTTAAATTGAAAATAAAAATGTTCTAGTACAAATGAAAATATCCCAAACATGAACAAAAATATCTTAGATAACAATATGCACTACTGTGTGTCGATTTCATCCAATAGACTTTCACTATCATATGCATGTCTCAGGATGAGCAATAATGATGTAGGAGGGGCAACTTTAGATGATGGAATAGATGACGAACTGTGATGCTTAGATCTCTTCATCAAAGTTAGCAACCTCTGAATAGCCTCATTCACAAACTCGATAAATCACCTCCATTGTTTCCACCTTCTAGCACATCTCAACTAGCTCTGCTTCCAACTTTATAGTGTGAGACGATGATGAAGTAGAGAACGTTGACTAAGAATGTGTGCCTGAAGACG
This sequence comes from Thlaspi arvense, assembly GCA_911865555.2. Taxonomy (NCBI): domain Eukaryota; kingdom Viridiplantae; phylum Streptophyta; class Magnoliopsida; order Brassicales; family Brassicaceae; genus Thlaspi; species Thlaspi arvense. The sequence goes on from CAJVSB020000869.1 coordinate 36,192, forward strand.
GTTGCAATCCTTGCCCATATATGCAAACCCTCATACTCCCGCCAGCTACATGAGCCCAAATCTTTGTCTCAGAATATGTTGGACCACTATCTACAGTAGTAGAACCTCCAACTGATGATTTAGAAGACTAAGCCTCCTCTAAATTGCGTTAATACTCGTTTTACATGAAAATATAAATGAAAACATTAGTAGTACAAAAAGAAAAATGTGATCCAAAACTTTTAGCTTATTTGTATGATATTAAATTAACTCACAAATGTTCTTTTTGGACAATTCATCAACCCATTTCTTCTCCTTCTCCTTCCTCTTAACATGACAATGCTAAAAAACTTCCACAATTAATGGAACTTTTCTACTTTTTTGTGCCTACAATAATCAATAAGTACAGTTAATATATAATGAACATTTATATTAAAATTATTAATCTTATACCATTATTCAAGCATGCTCATGGGGTGGGGAGATAGAGCCTCTAATATGAAGAGCGCCCCCTTATTAGAATGCCAATTGCCCTTAATTGGGGCACTCAGGCGTCAAAATTCTTCACTCTACCAATGCTCAACCAGTCTATCTCATATGGAAGAGAAAATGTAGTCAGGCTTTCTTTTCTCTCATTTTGCCTCCAAAAGCATATCAAACAACCTGTGACTGTTGCATCAATTAAAAATCTTCCTAAGAAGTGATTCATCTTCCACATCCTATGTGAAATATTTCTACAAAATTTCAAATTAATAAATATGAGCATAATATTATCATTTAAAAAACAATTAATTGTTAAAATATGTATTCCAAGTTTTTTAAACTATAGATCAGAAGGAACAGTCTTCCAAGTAGGATAAAAAGATGTATATCTCACCTTGACAATAGCCATAATCATGTGAGCAACCTTAGTAGGACCATCGAACCTCAAACATAATAACAATTATTTTATTAGTCATATAATTTAATTAGTAAAAATCAATATCTAACATAAAATACTTGAAGTCCTATATTCAAGTGTTGTATAAACTATGGTGGTGGCTTGGCATGATGATGAGTATTGCCATGGCCATACTAAACCATAGGGTGGTGATCGGATAGTAAAAGGTGGTAACAGACCTGTCATCTGAGTTGATGATCTGTGCTTCTTCTTATCTCTTGATATACTAACCGTCTTTCCTTATCTCTTTTCTCACCTGAAGACATCTACACAATATAAAAATAGTTAGAAACACAAATTTAAACATACAATAAAATAAAATACATTAATTTAATCTACAAATTAACAATAATAACAAAATTCTTACTGAATATTGTATATACTTACACATATTCAATCAAAATGCAAATTTTTAGTAAGATAGTGAATCTTCTTCTTTAGCAATGGTTCCATCTCTTCTTCATCATCAAGTTCTACATCCTCATTTCTTCTTCTTCTTCTTCTTCCTCCTACTCCTCCTCCTCCAAATTAACTTCTTTTTCTTGTCCCACTTCTTCTGAATCTATCTCTTCGTAATGTACTTACTCATCTTGTAATCAACATCCTTGCTCATCTTGTAATCCATTTATTAGTTTTGTGTCAATTATTGGATTCACAACAGACATTTCTTCCCTTTGATGAACTTCTTCTACACTTAATTTGTCTATTTCTATGCAACCACCTAGTTTTGTCTTTATAACCACCTACCAATGAGCCTTGTCCCTTTGAAGTCAAGGATAAGGAATATAATACACTTGTCTAACATTCTGAGCAATAATAAAAGGATCATACCAAGGATATTACCTAGTATAATTCACTTCAACTATATTATATTGGGAGTGAACTCTTTTACATTGAGACTTTCTTGGATCAAACCATTTACAATGAAACAATACAACTCTTTTTATTGATTCCCCCAGATACTCCAATTCCACCATTTCCTGAATGACACCATAGTAATCATCTTTGACACCATCGCCAACACCCTTCACACACACCCCACTATTTATGGTTTTTTTTTTCCTTTGAGACCATTCATCTGTATGAAATTTATACCTATTAACAAAATACTTATAACATAATCTCACCATTATATTTGGCCCCCATGCTAAATCATGCAAAATTGATTGTTGACATGAAATATGAGGATTATGTACCTGTTCAAAAAATTTAATAATTATTAAATAAATCAATTAGTTTTATTTAAGATTACAATTGATTCAAATAAGCAATGCACTTACATAAGCCTTAAACTAGTCAACGAATTCATCTTAAATTCTTGTGCTAGCATCTTCTTCTATTTACCATTACGTGCCAAGAAAGTAATATAATTTAAAGAAAATACCATCATCAGCACAATCACCTCTATACAATATATATTATAAAGTTCTAATACACTTACTTCAAAAATGGTTGAACTTTTGGACAATTTATTAGAATATGTGAAGTTGCTGATTTCAATTCTTCTTTAGATAAATATCTTTCTTTACAAACTCCAAAATTGCGACCATGCTGATTAAAAATTGAAATAGTTGGAGCTCTTATATCACTTGTCCCTTCAACATTTTGATGGACATTACTCCTCAGTGACATTACAAATGCCTCAAAATAATGTGAAATAAAATGACATGTCTCTCGGTTAGGTATGCTGCACATATCAATCCTTTTTACCCGTGCTTTATTTTTGACTGATCTCTTAAAATCTCTCATTCCCCTAAATTAATGTCAATTGTATTAAATATAAAAAACTTATAAAATAAAACATAATTTATGTAAAATAGTGACTTAAAGTTACTTTTCAAAAGGGTACACCCATCTCTACTAAACTAGTCCTCCCGGGCTTGCTTCATATGGAAGGTGTACAAAAAAATGCTCCATTGAATCAAAAACTATCGGTGGAAAACATCTTTCAAGCTTACACAAAATTAGGGGAATATTTTGCTCTAATCTAAGCAAACTCTCATCTTTGAGTGTAGTAGAGCACAAGCATTTAACAAATTGACTCAATTCAGTCAAAGGCTTCCATACATGATCAAGTAAAGAACTGAATGCAATAAGAAAGAGACATTCCATAAATATAAAACAATCATAGCTTTTCATACCGTGAACTTTACCAGTTTGGTCATCAAAACATCTAGTCAAATTAGAAGAATAACTATCTACCATTATCAATTCTTTAACCCATTTACATACAGTTTTTCTCTCATCAAAAGTGTGGGTGTATTTAGCCTTTCATTTAGCAAATTTTCCATTATCCAACGGAACAAGCTCTAGATCTCTCTGCCTACAAATCTCCACCAAATCCATTCTCACTTTGATGTAATCCTTTGTCTTACCATTAATGTCCATCACTATATTAAACATATTATCAAATACACTTTTCTCTAATGCATAACATTAAGATTGTGCCATAACAAAAGATCTTTCCAATATAGAAGCTCCCAAAATATACTTTGTTTAGTCTAGTTATGATTCACCCCATATCTTGGTAATATGACATGACCTACCTCAATGACTTTTGGAGGAGACCTAACCCTATCCCACAACTGTGCACCTGACAACTTAGCAGCGGCTCATCAATCTCAACTTTACCTTTTTTGAAATCTTTCTTGTTTCTTCTAAATGGATGATCATATAGCAAAAATTAACGATGACAATTGAACTATGAATTTTTACTACCATATTTTTGTTGTCCCAAAAGGCAACCCAAGAGGGAGGTGAATTGGATTTTTATCGCGAAAGCTTAGAGTGTGAAAAATTAAAAGCAATAATAAAAATATTGAATCAAATAAACTTATACAATTCACCCAACAATAAATATAAAATAATTTTAAGTAAAGAGAGTAGAGATAGGAGATGCAAACTCTTTTTATAGTGGTTCGACTTACTATCCAAGTCTATGTCCAAGAGCTCAATTGGCCGAGATTTCACTAAGCCTCTTGCACTTGGCGGAGGCAAGAAATCTCGATTACAAAGATTTGATTCGGTGAGTTTTAAATACCAATACAATAGTAATGAAGATGAAGTAGAAATATAGCAATTTCTCTTAAGTAGGATTAGCTACCACTCATGTACAAAAATAATCTCACTTAAAAGAGGCACTCTCAAGAATAAAATAATTTACTCTATACACTCTTTAATCTAGTAATAAATAATGTAGTACAAAGAATTTTAGAGAGAGATTAATGAAACTTTGAAAGCTTGTTGTAGTGTCTTTCTCCCTTCAATCTATGCTTCTTTTATAGGTAAAAAACACCAAAGAGACATTAGAGAGACGTTGGTCTTTGTGGAAGATAAAATCATTTGTCAACAATAATTACACAGGCTCATTTCAAAAATTCAAATAAAAGGGCTTTGGACATTCAAAAAAGCTTAAACAATTTTGGAACACTCTTCAACGAGTCTAATTTCCAAAAAAAACATTGAATTATTATGCACCATTTGAGAGAAATAATCAAATGTTCAATGACAAGCCAAATTGTAAAACTGCTTTTGACAAAAGTTGTTGGCCAAGTTCAAAATTCTTTAGAAATTTGAATTCATATTCAAAAATAACAAATTATATATTTTTAAAAAGCTTATAATGTCTACTTATAGTCAAAATTAGATTTGTACAAATTTGACTTTTATATTTTGAGATATGATAAAAATATTATGATATACTCATTTTGTCTATTGACAATGTGACTCTGCAAAATTGTCCACTTTGAAATATTATATCTACAATCGATAAGTGTAAAACGTGCATATAATATTGCATTAAAAGCTCAGCACTTCTATTTTATAAATAAAATTAGTTTAGAATTTTATTTATATAATATATTATATTTTACTAATTAAAACTAATATCATGCAGATTTCAACATTGACTTTTTTAGAATACAATATATGAAATTGATGTAAAAATTGCTTTGTTATAGAAGAGTATATGAGATAAATTATATATCAAAATAAAGGTATTTGAGTATAGTTTCATATAAAATTAACTTTGCTATTTTTGAAATTTTATATAATAAGATATGATCAATTTACTACATACATGTCTAATTTGATAATTTCACTTTGTAGCACATGTAGTGTATATATCCCCAATAATAAACTTGACAATGTAATTTGTCCATATTATCCATTACATAAATATATATAATAATTTTAATTTGTTTTGTTATTATCAAAATAAATATGAAACCTTGAGGCTAATAATTTTAAAATAAAAAGATTTTGTTCCCTCGAGTCATCCACTCAAACTTCATTCCATATGTTGGGAAATCGTTAATTGTCTACATAATAGTTGCACGTAATATAAAATTCTATTTGGTCAATATATCATAAGTCAACGCACTAACATCTCACCGCATGTAATATAAAATTCTGTTTGGTCAATATATCATAAGTCAATGCACCAACATCTCACAACACTTTCAACTCGTCAATTAAAGGTTGTAAATAAACATCAATTTCACTCTTAGGATTCTTTGGATTGGGGATAATACATGTTAAAAATATGTATGATTTAGTCATACACATTCAGGGGGAAGATTATAAGTGTGACAACTACCGGTCAATAAGAATATGGTTTGGATGATTGACTAAAAGGTGTAAATCCATTAGAACATAACCAAGTTTTACATTTTGAGGCTTATTTGCAAAATCAAGATATACTCTATCAAAGTACCTCCATGTTTCTCCATCTGATGGGTGACTCAAAATACCCAGTGAATGCCTATTCTCATAAATCCATCTCATATGCGAGGCAGAACTCATGGATGCATAAAATTTTTTGCAATCTAGGAATAAGTAACAAATAATGCATTATTTTAATGGCCACATATTTATAATTTCCCTTTCTCACCCTATGTGGTTGATGTATTAGAGACCAAAAAATGTATAAAACTACTCATTTCCATCATTATTATAATACAATATGCACCTATTATCATAACAATCAAATTTCATAGCTTTAAGTCCCAACTTTGAATCTATTTTTTGGCTTTATAATAACTACCAGTATACTAATATTCTCATAAAGATTTTCTCACACATGAGTTCTATCATAGAATCAATGATTGTTGAGCAACGTCCCAATCAGACTTGACATTCATTACTCTAGTTGCAACAAATACACTACAAAAAAATTTGAAAAAATCAACGGTTAGATACGGAAAAAACGGCGGTTCAAAACTGCGTTTTATACATTCGCAGCGGTTAGGCCGACCACTGAAATATATCCCTTCGTGAGGTATAATACGGCGGTTAAAAGATGACCGCCATGCAAACCGCCGTTTTTAAAATGTAAGTAACGGCGGTTAATTAACGGTAGTTGAACCGCCATAATAGCTAACGGCGATTGAACTGCTGTAAAAGCTAACGGCGATTGAACCGCCGTAATAGTTAACGGCGGTTCAACCGTCGTTTCTTACACAGGTACAATGGATGTTGAACCGCCATTTTTGTAAAAAATGGTGGTTCAATTGCCATAATTTGTTAAAAAAAAAAAAAAAAAAACCGCGTTTCTTACGCACCACACTCATTCGCTAGTTTTTGCATAAATGCTGAAAACAGTCACTGGTTAGGCTTCAACCTGTACAGAATATATTTTTCCCATATAACTCCAAAAATGAAATTCTGTTACATGAAAAAGTTGAATAAAATTCTTATAAAACAAATTCAATAAAATTTTGTCATTACATAATCCAATGCTATCAAACTAAATTCTAATTTCATGAAGATGAAAATAAAGCTAGTACAATAAAACAAAAAATTGTGACTACACTTGTGGGCTCGTTTGATTGGGCAATTGACTACTACCATCAGATGATCTTCTTCCATTATTTGTTTACGCGACCCCACTCCCCGTGATCCGCTGGTGCCTATGATAAATATCAACAATACAGATAAGACATAATTATTTTAGAGGAATCTTGGCAATTTATCCAGCCAAACAACAAACACTCATAATACCATAATAGGGTTTTTTTAAACCAATTCTTTATTATACCAGAATATGTTTGGAAATCAGAAAAATCTTTAATAGATCAAATCAGAAAAAATACATATTCGCTCCATTTATTTTGTATTACAAATTTTTATAATCAAATCATATCTATCGAATTTTTTATCTATTAAAATTCTAAATAATTAAATCGAATTTAGATTGAAATCCACTCTATTGACGATTCTAATACACCACATCTCATTAGATATGGCACTGTACCTATGTTATACAACACTAAAATATATATAATAAATCCATTAGCTAGTTAGGTCTACCAATAGATGTTCTTCTTAGACTTCCTATTCGAGACAAGCTTCATGTGTACAATAAACCAATTTTGCCATGCAAGAGGCATTGAATAGATTTTCTCACATGCATGCTAATAAGGCAGCCCAACATTTATATGCTGACATGACAGAGCAGAACCTTGATTGCTTGCCCCACAAATGGTACTAATTAAGAATGCCTGCTCAGGACACATTTCAGAAACACGTAACTGAAGTAAGAGGTAAAACGAACAGACGGTGTTAGCATAGGTACTGCGATCACAATAGTTGCCGTCTCAAATGCATGAATTTGGACAAAGGTTCTGTGCAAAGAACAAGCAAGCATTGTCTGGAAACTTAGCTATGGGATTCACAACTGTGCTCTGTTGTCCAAATGGATATACACATGTAAATAAAATAGCAGCATGTGTATAACCTCAGTTGAGTACATGCATTTCCTTGAAATCAAAAATATCAAAGAAATGGCCAATTACATGAAAAGCCATGGTACAGAATTTAAAGATGCACAAGGATGAAGCTGACTTTGAAAAACCAACTGTAGAAACATATGGTTTCATTACACTAATATTCCTATCCAAGAATTAAAATCAGTAGCCTCATTGGCATAAATAGATAGCTAAATTAAAATTTTTGTCAAGCACAAAAATGTTATTGCAAGGCACAGCACGGAGACTAGAGCTTGTGACTGTATTCCGAGAACTTTAGTATTCTTAACCAATCAGTTTCTGTTTATTCTTGTTCTTTAATCATTATAGAGTTTCCTCCAGAACTTTCTCTTCTTCCTCCATCAATTATCTCGAAAGAAGTTATGCCATTTATGCTGTTAGAAATTTAAATAAATGGAAAATTTTCAGAGAAGCAAATGACAGACAAAATGAAGCACAAAAGTTTATGTGGTTCAGCTGTAAAGCATCATCCATAGGAGATGATAATGATAACTATAATTTTCAGCTCATTGAGTATACTTGTTACAAGTGTATTTTGCAAAAACCTAGAGATAAAGACTTTATTATCCTATCATAGCTATCCTAATTTCTTCTCACTCTTAGATATAATATCCAAGTATATTCATGTCAATCTTATTCCTAATGCTCCACCTGAAGATAAGCAGGAAGTAAAGTATAATGCTCATCCTGAGTCTTGTTCCTTTGTCCTCTTTCCTTTAACAAAAATTGGCTGTGAGATAATGATGGAAATTCTAGCAAGGCTCTATAACAACCAGCAAGGCTTAACAATGTCTACTAAGACTGCAGCAAGACTCGGTAAAGTACACGTTGTTTCGGGCTCTAGTGACCACCAAAAGCTTTAATGACACTAGCAGCTATCCTAAGCAACTTGACCACCACCCTACGGTCAAATTCTGATGTGGGTGACTACCCTTCACCCCCCACCCCCCCCCCCCGGCCCCAAAAAAAGGTCAACTGCCTCTAGGTCAAACTCATATAATAGCCCTCACACTTGAATAAGTTTCCAAACCAACCCACCACTCCTGGACCAGTTCTCTGAAAAACCAACTATCCCTAGGTCAAGATCTAAGACTGATGACCACACCTTTGGGTCAAACCTTCTATGCTGCAATACCCCTGGTCTCCATTTTGAAAGATTAGATCGTGACCACCAGTCATGCCCATAGTGCATAGGCAAAAATTTTAGAGTTGTCCTAGAAAATTACAGTAAGGATATTTAACTTTTGGGCTCGAGATATTTATCTCAATATAATTTCTAACATGTCCATTCCAAATTCTCTGTCACATGAAAGGACGATAACTTCCATGAGCAAATTTTCTCCCATAGAGTAATAAGGATATAAATTTTAATTTCCAGGTCTTAACTAGAGAAGAATGTTAACAATATATACTTTGAGGTTCCTTGTAAGTAGGGAGTCTAAGAAGCAATTGGCATTAAAGCTGCTTGTTTTGTCACAGTAATACATCGTAACAAGAAGGTGTAAAATCAACTACAAAGATTGGTAGTGGTACAACCTAAGCTGTCCAGTTTGCTAAATTACCGAATTCCAACAACTTGCCTAAAAAAACTAAATTGAAAATGGCAAGATGAAAAAAGTAGAATTAGGGCAGAGGACTCACACTTTTTTACCCACTAGCTTGAATGATCTTTACAAAGGTATGCATCTTCACTCAAAGTAGCAAGAGCAAAATTAGACAGATTTATACAACTTCTAAACATATCAACAAGAGAGTACAATATATTAACCAAGCTTGAATACTTCACTTACACTTTTGCAAATTATCACTTTATGAAATCTATCTTTGTTTCCTTACTTTCATCCATATACACAATCACCAAAGAAAAACAGCAGGATACCAATCTTGAATCGTAGTTATTTGGTATTTATTTCTGTACAATTTTTATTAGTTAATTTTATTCTAGGAAATCTAATTATATTAGAGTTCATTTATCTTTTAGGTTTTGAGATAGTATATAGATCCATTACGTTTAGGATTAGACATATATATTCATAATTCCTTCCCAATCATAAGCAAAGAGTTGGTTCTTTATGAGTTTATGAGATTTTGTGCCCACGGGCATGGATGAACCTGCAAGTTGGTTCGCCATGGCAACCACCATGTTGCTCCAAGCTGAAGCCAACAACTTAATATCTCACTAAAACTAAAATCCACAACTACAACCCATCACTCGAAGCCCATGAACCTTCAATGAAACCATGGCGGCAACAGGTTGCTAACACTTGGGCAGACAACTTTGCAGGCCATATCCAACACCTTCAGCAGAACCCAAAAGTCCCTGAGATTGGAATACTGATCACCCAATAGAAACCTAAAACTTTTGTCAGCAAGCCCCAACCTATAAACTCAGTTGCCAACATCAATAGCCAGAAACATCCAAAAACCATAATGCCAAATCCTCTTGCACATGATTCATTTGCACGGAGCCATGCCCATGAACATCAAACTTATGCTATTTGACCATCCAATGTGTGATGATTGGATGTGCAATATTGTTAGGTAAAAGTTATTATTTTGTTAAATATAGAACAAGAAATCAAGAAAGAAATTCTGCTGAAGATGCTCAACTCCCTAGTGAAAAAAATTTCAAGTGAAGTAGGTCCATCAAAGAAACTCCTGAAGATGCTTCCTAGCAACCAAGAGGAGAGCACCATGGTAAACCTTGTGGACAAACAAATGAGTCGTTCTCATTTTTTGTCCCACTTAAAAGCTTCCAGGTTCCAAAAGATCAGAGTACTAGCTACAAATCCATGTGGACTGCAAAATATAGTATATGTGTTATTATTTTTGTTTCCAAACATTCAGCAGTTTGTCTATTTTTTATTTCGACTTTTATTGGTTCTCCCAATTATCTATACATCAATAGCTTATACTAGAAGGTTACACTAGTGTTTGATATATCATTAAAATCAAATCAATGCTTTATCTTGATAGATTCTTTGATTTTGAACTATTTAAAATCAGAATCATTTTGATATATTTTATGATTATCATCCTATGCATAACCTAATCTCCTAACCATGTATTATTTAAGGCCTTTAATCCAAACGAAAAACACATTCTCACATTCAGTTATTAAAAGGCAACCAATAATGTAAATCCATTCATTTTATTATATAATTAAGATTACAAGAGTGGTTTACAAAGTGACAAATTAAACAATACTACTACTCTAACAAAGCTGACTATTTTGGATTTTGGGAATTAGCTATTTTGTCAACAAACATTTTGGCTTCTGAAAAGTGTGATGATGGAATGTCTCATGAACTTTGTAGTTTTCATGGTAACACATACCTACATATATACATAAAGCATCAAACGACCTGGAATCAATCCACAAATCTGAAACCCTTTGAAGGGTATAGGCTTTGTATTACCAGAGGTTTGGGATATTAGCCTAGGTTACTGGTTTCTGCTTAGAACATCAGAAATGGGAGCTCAACAAGAACCTTTACAACCTTGTGTATAGGGTTAATAAATAGCACTTCTAGTAGGAGAAGCTTCTTGTGTGGGGCTTTTGCTATCAATGTTAGACATTTTATGTTTCTACCATTTGTTTTGGCACCAAATGAAAGTCAATCACCTTAAGATTAAAAGTGAATCAGAATCTATATCTTAAGATTAAAAGTCAATCAGCTTGGCTTTGCTAGAGTAAATCTTTATCATAAGAAGGCATAAAAACAGGGATTCATACCATTTATCATAAGAAGGCATCAAACTAACAAGAAGTGTAGTGAACTAGAATTTACCTCTCCTGTATAAGGAAATATCCTTGCTAACTCCTCAGGGATTCTGCCACCTTCCTTATTATGAATATATGCACACAATGCTGAAATTGTTTCTTCCATCTGAGACAGCCTATCATCATTTGTGGTGGCACTAGTACAACCCACGTTCATACCACCAATTTGTCCAGTGGTATGTCTAAATGCAATGGAAGGCACCACTCCCATGCCTAAGCCTCGCACACGGCCAGGATGCTCTGGTCCGAGTACAACACCAACAGCGTCGTGAGGGAAAATTTCTGATGAGGTTGATGTACTTTGACTGAGATGTTCTTGAATTTTCTCCTACACTAAATACAAATAAAGGTAAGGATAAACTACATATTACAAAATTAGATGCATGTTCATGACATTTACCCCAATCTCTCTAGCTTCATCATTTATGTAACTCCCATCTTTTCTTTTATGGGTGACTTCCCATATCAACTCTCGAGTGACATTCCTCCCTAACTCGGCTTTCTGAAAATGGCAAAAATATAATGTGACAGTTTTGTTAGAATTTCAGAATTTTGACAAATAAAGAACCCATGGAGGGGGAGGGTATTGAAGCTACCAATTCATCTCGTCGCCTAGCCAAACTCTTAGCCCCAGATGTGTGAGAAATGGTCTGTTTCTTTCGATTTTCCTGATTTCTCTTGCAAATTTCCTACAAGTAAAACAACCATTAACTTCTATGATGAATATTTGCTTTTCTTTAAGTGGAATATGTTAAAATATATTACAACTTAATACCTGTATTTCGGGTCTTAATCTATACTCAACAAAAACAACCCATTGTTCTGCGGGAATCCCTTCGGGAACATTATTGACGAGCTCCACTCTACTCTTCGTTGGATCATAAAATTCATTCCATAACTTACACCTAAATTCTCTCCATTTTTGGCTTATTGAGTGGCTAATATATCTCTTTACCAGGTGATCGTCACCACCAAAACAAAATCGAGACTTGGAATTGATAATTTAGTTAGTTTGCATACTTTTCCACACATTCACAGCAATAGTTAAATAATCTTATTTCAGTTTTTATACCTTGAAAGCATGCTGAAAACAATGCTCAATGAAAGAGCTTGGAATGAGTGCCCAATAGGAGAAGCTTATGGGAAATGCAACAGTATCTGTTGCCATTTTCCACAAATTCCAGCAACCCAGCCATCTCTCCAATAGGTGACAAGTACTCATCAAATTTTACTACTATACGCAATTGGGGAGGCAAATTGAAAACATCCTTAACCTTGAGCTTATGTTGCTTTGTCCCTCCTTGTTCATCTTACTCCAATAAAAAGTAGTAATATTTATTAACAAGAAGAAAAAAAATGTCAACTATATCATTTGAGAGTAATGTTTACCTATCATATCTACCAACCAAAAGTGGTCGGATTCACGCCTGCCTTTCTGTCTAGAAGGGGCTTCAATAGAAGCGGGTTGCGTGGAGGGGGCCTGGCTAGAAAGGGCTTGGGTGGAGGGGGACTGGCTAGAAGGGGCTTGGGTCAAAGAGGCCTGGCTAGAACTTTGGCTAAGAGGAGAAATGGGCCTTGGAGACCAAGATTGTGGAGGGTGGATTGGAAATTGACTTGGACCAATAGGAGCCAATTGAGGGTGAACACATGTATCATATGAAGGGGTAGTAGGAGATTGACTTAGACCAGTATGAGCCAAATGAGGGGGGAATGTATTAGATGAAGGGGTAGTAGGAGAGGTGTTCCCACCAAATAATTTCAGTGCATTCTTGTAACGCTTTGGCTTTGGCATTGCTGCACCTATAATGGAAAAATGGAAAGTCTAAAAATCGAGAAAATCCTGGAAGAGTTTTTACTTTGAATTTGAGAACCTAATAGCAATTGTGATCAGAAGGCTCATTTGAGGAGTAAATTACTTTGTAAACCTAGTTCATCAACTTATCAATAGATCAAGGTTATTTAATTTTGACATCAATACATTTTCCATGTCACACCATCTCTAACTCATAACAATAAACCATGGTTAAACAAACATTTGAGAGAAGAATGCACTGTGAAAAAATTTCCAAATTCTACCAAATGACAAGAAAAGAAGACTTTTTTTTCCCCTGATTTCCCCAAATTAATAAGTAGTGCATTGCAGCAGTTTTTTATGCTTTAAATTTTTTCAAGAAATATCAAGATATTAATTGAATGGAGAAATTTTTTCAACCAGTGAGTCAGTGGCCTGTCAAGGCTCCTGAACCTGTGGATGAAAACCCAACATCTAATAAAATGATTTTCTCAGAGCCAAAGCTTTAAAAATCCAGGAACAAGACAAGGATTTCTTCCTTTATTCATTTAAAGGCATAAATATTAACTTTTCCTTGTCTGTTCTCTCTCCTGTTACTCTACTGTGGTTGGATATGAGTTAAGAGACTGTATAAATAGTAGCGATATGAGTAATATATATAAAATATTAAAATTTAGTGGCTTGGTCTGTTGTTTAAGTGATAGATGAAAACGTACAAGAATTGAAGCCACTGGAAGAGTGAATGGTTATGAAGCTAAAGTAGTTACGCATTTTCAGAATGCCGTATTTTTTAGAATGCCGTAATTTTCAGATAATGCAAAGTTAAACTGAATGCATTAATATGCCAGGATGTTGCTATTGACACATCTAAGGCTAAATCTTCCAAATTTCTTGCATCAGTTTTCTTTAGTTCTCAAATTACTAGCAATAAATTTGATGGTACTAAATGCATATCTTGGTTGACTTTGGTTGAACTCTAGTTTTGACCAGCATTTAACTAACAAGGTTGAGTACATATTTTTAAGTATTTTTATTGGACATATTTCTGAATCCAATCTATTTTTGCTAGAGTAACTAAAGTTAATAAATGAACTGATATTATATCAGTATGAGAACACAATCAATTATAAAACTCTAATGAAGTATATCCAAGATATTAAACTCATATAATACAATTAACATTGAAAAATGAACTAAATTTATTAATTTATAACAAGGCATTCTATGTTTTACCTTTTAATTGTAATAACTATTAATCTAAAGCGAACTATTGGGTTGGTTTGGATTGAATCAGTTTTTGAAAATGACCACTCAAACCAACCAAAACCTTTTGTTTTGAAACTTTTTCTATCACAAACCATACTGTTTAAGATGAGAAATAAATTTCAACCACACCAAACATATTGGTTTCATTCAGTTTTTCAGTTTTACCTGTTTCTTGCATAGCCTTATGTGCTGTTGATGTTATGCATCAAAGCATGAATGGGCAAGAAGTTCTACTAACAAGAGGTGATCCCTCCTCTTCTGAAAGGAGAGTAATCTTCCTAAAATTCACTCTTGCTGTGTGGGTTTTCGACTTTTATGTTTCAGAGAGCTTGATGCAGGATGGGAAAGAGTTCAAAATTAAGAACTTAGGAATCTAAACATAAGGATATTTTTGGAAAGCTATCCCTATGCCAAATGTATTAGTAATTTATGAGGATTTCTTTTGTTAAGTGTTATCTTCAGATTAGGATTTCTTTTTAGCAATTATATTTGAATTAGCTACTATCTTAGATGAGGTCTTATCATTGATTTTGTTTGAATTATTAGGATTAGTGCTATTCTTCAATATTTATATTCAATTTTCAAGTTTTAATCGGAGTTGAATATGTGTGTCTGAGCTGTAAACTAGTTTGGCTTGTGGGCTAGGTGATCCCTTGTGAGGGTTGCCAATTTATTCTTTCAATTTTCAAGCTTTTGTCATGTTTCCAAAACTTTTCCAAAGCCTTTCTGGCTGGGTGACTTAATTTGTTAGCATGAAACATGTTAATATTTTCTCCCAACACACCCAACAATTAATAGTTGACAGGCACCATCAAGAAAAGTGTGAGACTCAAGTCCTAAGTCTTAACATTTGGACTACAGAATTTATATTTTTATATGAACTACAAGCATTTCAATTAATAGATATTAAGACCACCAACAAGTTAAAGAAGGGGATGGAGTCAGTAATCAACCTACTCTCAAACAACAGTAAGAAAAAGTTGGATCCTCCTAGCACTTGAAAACACATCCAATTTCAAGGTACTGAGTTTTTGATTTCAAAATAAGCAATGGGCTCATAGAGATATATGGTTAGGACTGAGGGTATACATGAGATCACTACTTATATACTCAAGAAGACATGCAACTAAAAAAAAAAATTATAATAGCTCTTATGACATACAAATAATTCTATACAGAATAACATGTAAAAATCATAAAGAACAATAGGTTTCTAGGATTACTATACCTGAATGCTGTCACCTCGAGTATGATTCCTTCGCCCCTTTTCAGGAACATTCACTATCTGGAGAAAATAAATTTTATTAGCAAGTGATCAATATAATCCACGCTTCTTTTTTCTGATTAAGTCAAATATAAGTAGCTAAAGCAAAATCAAATAGAAACAATATAAGTATCATATCATGTTGATGCACTCTTCCACATATCATGCCAACAGCCACACAGAAATTAAATAGAAATAATGGAAGTATCATGCAGACACAATCCTCTATATATCAAGATGCTAAAAAGGGACAAGGTAATATGCAAGTTTAGGCGCCATCACAATTCATAATTGACATAAAATCCACAACAAAAGGGGCATTTAGTCAACCAAGTGCCTTGGTAAACCTTGCCAACACACAAAAGTTTTCACCAAACTACAAACTTACAATCTTCAAAAATTAAAAAGTCTATGTACATAGTAGGAAATGCAACAACTAACTCATAAAACAATTAAAAAAAAGAGAGAAAAAGGAAACAAAAGGAAATAGAGAAGAAGTACCAATTATCATTGTGATTCAGCCATTCAGCCTCTGTGCATAGGAAGAAAAGAACACTTCTATTGAGTTCAGTATATAAATGAGATACAGCCACTTCCATAGATTACTAGAGGTAGGAAAGGATGATTGAATTTCACTTATCTCTTAAACCTATCCTAACCTCTCAATCCATAGACATAATATGTAAATATTTTTAAGTATATGTGCATTACTAGTGCACTCCCTAAAGATGAGCATAAAGCGACAAGGATTCTGTAGGGTTGTTATACCTCTACATGGCACTTCTAGCAAGTCAATGAAAATTTATTTGTAGAACTATTCAAACATATGTGCATCTCTCCCCGCCTCATTATTTGCATCCTCACCTACCAATTCATCATTTGCATCCTCCCTTAATAATGGAAGATCATTGACATCTTCAAAAAATCGGTCCAAGTCTTGCTCCGAGCATGGCTCACTCTTAGGATCTTCAATATCCTCTCCCATATCATACAAGTCCCTAGGCTTCAAATGCACAATAGTATGCCAACCTACATGAGCCTCATCATCAACATAATATACCATTTGAGCTTGTGAAGCTTCAATGTATGGATCATGCTCTTCACGATCACCAATGTGAATCAATCATGAAAAATTTATAGATTAAAACCTAACGTATCCTTTTTAAACCCCCTTCCCATAGTGGTGTCAGCCATTTACTTTTGAATAGTGTAACCCTAAACTGACCAAAGTAATTAAGCTCAATGATATCTTCTAATCTTCCATAATATAACAAATCAGCCTGCCGTAGGTCTCCATCAATAGTACTTGCAACACAAGGTGTGGAAGAAGTTACAAAAACTCTACTATTTTGCGTTTGTAACCCTAGTTCTCAACTAACTGTCCAAAATTTGAACCCATTTATATTAAATGCAGAAAACCTTCTAGCATGCTGTGTGGGACCTCTTGCTAGAAACAAAAGATCCTCTGAGATGTAGCCGAAATGTCGGGTTCATGATCTAAATAAACAATGCCAACAATTTATTATGAAGCTTGAATTATGAAGTTATAATTAACCAACTTTAATAAAATTAAGGAATTGTATAACAATTCCAAACTACCTTCTGAGGAAACGAATCAGCAAAATCTCTATTAACCATCTTTGCAATATCTATATTTAAAGGTCGTCGACCCCTAGATCGTCGTCATATGTAATCTTTAAATTCACTACATCAAATCGTAGCATTAACATTACATATTTTTCACAATTTTTTCACATTGATAATAAGCATGATTTATAGTTTTTGTAGGAACTAACTCGATATATGGTTGTACTTGTGCACAATTTAGCAAGACATATCTATGTGCTTGAATTTTTTCCACAGTTGAAAGCTCAAAGGCTGAGGAAGCTCCTATGGCTCTAACCACCGAGTGGAAAAATGCTTGATGGAGTAGGACAAACATTCTGAATAGGGTAATCATCAACACGTCTCGGCCTATGAATTCGTGTCTCAATCCCTTCTATATATTGAGAACAAAATGTAAGAACCTCTTTGGCTAAGTAGCCTTCAGCTATAGAACCTTCAGGGCTCAGCCTTGTTTCGTACATAAGATTTAAGATGTCCCAAACACCTAATGAAATTTCAAGAGTTAGTATAGTAAACGATTTTTGCCAATTAAGCTTGAAAATTGAGTACAGCAAGAGGGGCAATACCTCTCAATAGGATACATCCACCGATAGTGCACTGGGCCTCCTTGTTTTGCCTCCCCAACTAGATGACAAGTCAAATGAACCATGATTGTAAAAAAGGATGGGGCGAATATCATTTCTAAGTGACAAAGAGTGAGGACGATTCGAGATTGCAACCTATCAAGATCTAAGAGATTTAAGCTTCTACCACATAATTGTCTAAAGAATGTAGATAACTCCACTAACACTACTACCACTTTGTTTGGTAAAACATTATGTATGGCAAGTGGCAATAAATGCTCCATAAGAATGTGACAATCATGGCTTTTCAATCCAAATAACTTTCGTTGTTTCAAGTCAATGCACCTTGAAATGTTACTAGAGTACCCATCTAGAACTTGGACATTTTTCAATGTTTGCAAAAATGTATCTTTATTTGCATTTGACATTGTGAACAAAGATGGACGATATCTTCCATTCCCATCTGGCCAAAGGGACTCCCTCACACCCATTTCCTTAAGATCCTTTCAAGCACTAAGATTGTCTTTTGATTTCCCAGTCTCATTAAGCAAAGTGTATATTATATTGTCACATACATTTTTCTCAATATGCATAACATCTAGATTGTACCGCAACAAATTATTCTCCCAATAAGGAAGATCAAAAAATATGCTTTTCTTCCTCCACTGCACAAATCCAATACCAGCAATAGTTTTCTCTTGAGGTCTTTTACCTCTTCCGAAGGTAACGTCAATGCCCTCAAGTTGTTTCAAAATATGTGATCCTGTCAATGTTATTGGTGGATCCCGGAGCTCAATTATCCCATCAAATCGTACTCGATTCAATCTAAATTTGTGAACCCTTTCTAGAAAACGACGATGACCCATAAAACACCATTTTTTTCCATGCCTCAATCTACATGAGCTTGTATCAAAATTACAAGTGGGGCAAATACTGGTGTGTGTATTCCACCCAAATAAAGTACCAAGCCCAAGGAAGTCACTAATTGTCCACATTAGAGCTGCTCACATTCTAAACATTTTATTATTGGAGGAGTCTAATGTATGACTCCCTCATATCACAATTCTTGCAACTCTTGGATGAGAGGTTGTAAGTATACATCTATGTTGTTCCCTGGCATTTGTTTTCCAGGAATGATCATTGACAAAATAAGTGAAGTTTGCTTTATACACTCCCAAGGGGGCGGTTATACAGGATTAGAACAACTGGCCAAATGTTATAGCTCGTACCCATGGTTCCAAAAGGATTGAAAACCATCCGTAGCTAGGCCAAGCCGTACATTTCTTGGATCGGCAGCAAATTCAGGGTGCATTAAATTGAATATTTTCCATGCCTCAGAATCCCTAGGATGCCTCATCAATCCATCTTGACAAATTTGTTTCGAATGCCATCTCATAGATTCTGCTATCTTAGGACACATGAACAATCTTTGCAACCTCGGCTTTAACGGAAAGTATCGCAAAATCTTGGACGGTTGCTTCTTCTTATTCTCCTTCCACCTAGATGCCTTGCGTGATTTGCATTCTTGTAAGTTTTCATTTTCTTCACCCCAATGTAACATACAATCATTTGGACATGTATGTATCTTGATATAGTTGAGACCGAGATTATTGATAGTTTTCTTGGCCTCGTAAAATGAAGCTCGGATCTTGGCATCTTCAAACGCGTCTCTTAACAATTCTAGTACCATGGTCATTACTTTGTCACTCATTTTACACAAGCACTTTATGTGATACAAGTTTACTAGAAATGACAATTTCGAATACTTCATACACCCTTCATACAATTCCTGATTACCATCTTTAAGCAATTCATTGAAATCTGTATCATCGTCATTGTACACCTCATTATGTCTTTCATTAACAAATTCTTCTCTTTCACCACAGTCATTGACATTGTGCCTAGGAAGCCCAAATGCCTCGTTGTTCATGATTTCCATAACATTTTGGGGGTGAAAATCATCTTCTATGACATGTGTGCTATCAACATTCTCACAATCAGTTACAGTGCCTTCTTCACCATGCCAATACCAGACTTTGTAATTTTTTGGGAAAGGCTTTATCATCAAGTGCTCTCTAACTACATCTCACGTTTTCCACTTCTTAAATCTACAATTTGGACATGGACACTTTATTACACGCCCATCAATAGACCAATGCTGAATGCAAATTCTAGAAATTTCCTTAAACCATCTGCATATTTAGGTGTGTTTCGTGGCTTACATATCCAAGTTTTATCAATTGGCATGGCTACAAAAAGAAGTTGAAAGTGTAAGTCAAACATTCAGGTGTTGGAATCAGTATATGAAGAATGGATAATATGGAGATGGAGATTATTAATGTCATTAAGGAAAGAGGTAGACCTAATCAAACATTTGAGAGATAATGCAAGTGGGATAAACACTCTCATACAATAAAAGGGAGGTCAGGAGGGCCTCATTCTGAAATGAGGATAAGGAGTATGCTTTGGTTGAGTGTGAGGGTCGGTCAACACATTATGCCCATAACTATTATGTTTTTCTATAGAGAACTCGTAGTAAGTCAACAGCTTTAAAAGTTAGACTTACAAAGAACATAAGCCTAATAGCCCAAAATCCCAAGGATTTGCGTTATGAATCATCCTTTGGCCAAACATCACAAATTGATACATTAGTATCATGAAGAAACTACATTAGTATGTAGCCAAAAACTTATGCAAGACAATATCAGGTCTAGACCTCATGCATACAATCGAGTAGAAATAAATATTTTCTTAATTCTTAAGACTTTCTGCATATTAATTTATTATGAACCCTTGTATTCCAAATTATGTGAGAGATAGCTACCATGTTAAGGAAGTATCTTGGCCTATGCCAGTATCTGCTAGGGGTATTTATTACTTTTACTAGTATTATTTCTCTTGATTATTTATGCAGTAAGATCTGCTATCACTAGCCAGATCCTAGAGCATTTGCAACATCATTTTGTTTCATATATATTTTTGTATGCTAGTGTTTTTCCAATGTCTTCTCCATCTCCACATATTTGTTTGATAAATTATAGTTGAGTTTGTTTGCAATTTTTAGTAAGTGCATGGAGCAAACCCTGAGTCCATCTTGATAATATCTGTTTTTTTTTTTTTTTTTTTTGTATTTGGCAGTTTGTGATTGTCTCCCTATAGGGTAGGGCCTACTTTTCTTTTCAGGTTACAAGTTCTTTACAGTGGGAAAGAAATAAAAGAAGGAAGAGGTATTTTAGCACTTCCCCTTAGAAGAACCAAGGGAGCTTAGGATATGCAAACAAAATTGTAGCTTTAATTAAAATTTTAGATGAAAACAAAGGACTAGTTAGTGAAATACCTAATGGTTAGCAGTTTTGTTCCTTGTTATTGATAGATTTAAGTCTGGGTGGAGTAAATGGAGAAATGGTTAAGGAAGACAAATACTATGAGGTTAAAGCAAAAGTTTTGCAATGCGCTTATGAGACCTTCATTATTTTATGTTATTGAACAAAAAGTTGAATGAAAAGGAATAAATTTGTAACATGAATGTAACAAAAATAAGAATGTTAACATGATTGTAACACTAGGCATTTAATTCCATTTGCATATTTATCTGCTTTCTTGTTCTTTAATACTGAATCCTATAGTGCCTCTCTGTTATCCATTGGTGCAAAGAAAACTAACAAGTAGCAGCTGAGAACACCAAAAGAAGAAAAAGAGTCTTTTGGCTGCTGTCTTTTCATACTTTTTTGCAATTTTATCAACCTGGGCTTTGATTCCTCAAGAGGTAAAGCTTCAAAAACTTAGAACAAAGTTTGGTAGAAAGAATGGGTAGTTTTACTATTTTGAAGAGCTTAAGATAAAAGGAAATTTGGAAATTTAAGTTGACTATAGAAACAAACATTTGCAAAGTAGAGAAATGATTATATAGATCCAAAATTAATTCATTCTTCATCTGACATAAAATTCTCCTTTTTTTTCTTGAGAAAACAAAGTAATATAAGTATCAAAATTTGTGAGCCTTAGGTCAAATATATTACAAGGAAAACTGCAGAAATATCCACAGAAATCCCATCAAATCTCCAAGTATGGCAAATGTCACAAGGCACAAAATATGATTTCTGGTAACAGGAAACCAAATAATAAAGCTGCACCTGAGCATCTACACTAAACCATAATTTCTATCTATTTGATTCTCTACTGAAGATATATAAATAATTCTGGTGGACTAGTGGACCATTACACATGTTACTAAACCTTTTCTGAATCTAAGACTTGTTGATTAGTTCTGACAAATTTTGCTCAGAGTTCTATAACACTGTGTGCTTGAGATAATATCTTGAAACTTAAAGGCCTGTGAATAGTAATGAGCATATTAGATCTCTAAACAGATGCATCTGAAGGCAATGAACAAGAAGTTTTGAATATAATGAGAAACATGCCGTAAGGCATAAAGTCCTAATAATGGATTGAAGAGTTAGTTACTATGATATGTACCTACACTTTTTCCGCAGGAAAGGTGAAAACTTTCTTTCTTACCAGTTCTAATAAGTTGTTTGTTAAAAATGATGTTTTCAGGAACATGGATATGACATTGATCACTACGAGGTCAGTTCTTGAAAGACAGCCAAAGTTTATCACTGGTAAAGAATTTGAACGTTACACCTATCCACCATATGCAAAAGTGATGTTGATAGGCATTGATATACATGTGTGTATGTCTGCATGTTATTGCCATAATACTGAAATAGATCAAATAGGAATGAGGAATAAGAAACTGAAAGAACAAGCACGCACAACATATGGATTTACATGTTCCAATTTCAATGTAACAGCTACATCCACAGGCAAGGATGCAAACAATCTTCACTGATAGAAAAGCAATGTCTTCACAATTAAGAGAATTTTCACACCTTCATACCCCAATTACACACCGAATTGTTTCTCTCACACAACTATTAAAATAATAGAAGTAGTTGTAATTACAAATCAAATAGGTTTAATGCTGGCTGCACCCTTCACTCCACCAACTAGAACCCAGTAAATTTTCATTATGAAACATTCAGATTTCATGTCTGATTGCGTCATTTCATCAAGTTGAAATTGAGGACATCTCTACTTTCCCTCTCTGTCTCTTTCCACACATATATATATATATGTATTTAAGTACATATATATTTAATGACATAAGTACTGCATATGTAGCCCCATTTGCACATTGCCATCTTTCTATAGCCATACAACTTAAAATATTAACTAGAAGATGGGATCACATTGATAAAAAATAAGGTAAAATAAATATATTGATAAGCTTGAGTGGGCATGAAAAGCAAGAAGGGGGATGGCCCCTAGTGTTGGCTTTCATGCCCTAAGTTTGTGAAAGCATATATTCTTCTGACTCCAATGCTTTGTCTTCTTCGCAGACACCTTTAAAATACTACAACTTTAGACCTCCTTTTAAGGTCTTTGACAAATGTATATAGCTTTAAGCTTAATTATATAATCCTTTAAGGCTGTGGAAGAAAGAAAGACAGTATAATATAATATAGCTAAAAGGACTAAAAAATAATGTAGAGTTCATGATTTGCAGCGGGAAGTTTGATTCCTCCAAAAGAGGAGATAGAAAGAAATATTATTTGTGCTGTATTGGTATAAATATGTTTTCTTTTCCCACTTTTTTCCCTTCCAACCAACTTAGGTTAGTGAAGATGTTTTTGTTAAAGTTGAAGGTTGAAACTTATAAACAAAAAATTATCTGACCAGCTCTTAGCATTTCTTGTTAGTTTTTAAATGAATTTGCTGAGTAATTGAATCTCTTGAAATGAATTGTACAAGTCAAAAAACAAATCACTCTTCTATCTCGAATGGTTGAGGATGCAAACTTGTTGGACGGGAAAGTGCTTTTGATCTTTGGAGACCTACAGGCTACCTATACAAAAGATTGTCACATGATTCGCATTTACTTTTTCTTTTGCCAGTGCTAGGTGAACTTCAAATTCTTAACCTAGATGGGTAATGCTGTATACTACTGATTAAGAAGCTTCTAACCACTCTTAACTAGACAGATACTGGATTTTTGTGCTCAAAAGAATAGCCCTATGAAGTGTTGGTGCAAGTTAATTAGTAATTATCAACTAATTGAAGATTTAATATAATTGAAGATTTTATCAACTAACGTGTGTAATGGTCCCCTGCGAAACACATTGAAATACAAGTTTCCTTTCACATGATTTTCAACACAACTGCTCACATAAATCAAAGTCCAAGCTATATGCATTATTTACCCTATATATTCAGCCAAGGAGAAAACTTAGGAAAATACAAGAGATTCGCATATAGCTAATCAAGCAACAGAAACAAGTAAAATATACGAAGGGAAGGAGAAGAGAGCCTTACCGCAGTCGTCATCCTTGGAGAAGATGGTTGGCTAGACTGAATCGCGATCTGCAGCAGCGCGCTAAGGGGTAAGGTTTCGCGATCAACAGTATGGAGGATGGGATAGGTTCGCGATCAGGATATCAAAGGAGGGAGTCGCCAGGGCTGCCCGAAAATATGCCATCCCTTTTATATTTAGGGATAAATAAGTAAAAAAAAAAATTATTTCAAAACGGCAGTTCAACCGCCGTTTTATATTGTGTATTACGGTAGTTACTTGAACCGCCGTATTATGCTACATATTACGGTGGTTACTAGTAACTGCCGCATTATAACTGCCATTTTTAACAAATTTTTTTGTAGTGATAATTCAAAATGATGAGATCTTGGTCATAATAATTGGTTTTTGGCTTGTAACAAATCATAAAACTTCTGAGCCTCAGCATTAGGGGGCTTTTCCATTATATGTTAAAAGTGAGCATAATACTCAAGCCATATAACATCATACACCATCTCATGATGCCTACTTAAGTTTTGCAAATGATCATTAAAAGTAGCCACATTACTTAAAAAACCAGCACCTCATGAACCTTACTTATATCTACATTAGGCTCCTCTTCTCCATGATGAGTCTAATACCAATATCCTGTCATAAAACTCTTTATACAAAAATGTACATTTACCATATCAGGCTCTAACGATTCCATACACTTGCAAATACAATAAAGACATTTAATCAACTCATCATTCAAATAACATGCTTGTTGGCAAGCATGATTAATAAACACTTCTAAAGTATTCACAAATTCTTATTTTAATCCCCTTCTTCCAAGATAAACCCTATTATACATCCACTGATAGTGTTCAGGAATATCTATCTATAAATGAATAATAAAGTTAGAGAAATGTTATTTCATCCAAGTTTAGAGGTTAATGTGCAAATTATACTGCACACTATTATTTAGTTTACAAATAATAACTTTAAGTATTATTTCGACTAAATATAATACTTTAAGCTGTTAATATATGTTCAAGCCCTTTATGTTAAATTATTTGTTCATCTCTAGATGAAAATACCTAAATACAAATAAGTTATTTCCCTAATGGGTATATAAGATGTCCTTGATGTATTTGGAAGCATGCAAAATATTTAGAGCCTAAATAATAAATAAAATATTATTTCCAGGATCTTATCATTATTAATTATATGTTTCAACAATAGAATTGAAGGGCTTGAACGCAATTCTAATTGTTACGTCATCCTATTTTTGTAAATAAAAAAAAAATCCTAACATGAATATATAAAACAAGCACACAAAGGATGACAGAGTAGATACTTATTTGTAATGCAGTGGGCTTTTAACTAGCCTATTTATAAATTAGGTTCACTGATTTGTTCAATGGGTTTCTAATTTTTAGTTTTTTTTTTTCAGATTATTAAGTATAATATATAAAATTAAAAAATATATCAAAAACAATTTATTAAAAGTTTAGTTGCGCTAATTATTTCAATCCCTTTCGATTCAAGGCACATGCAGTTTCCAAAAACATTATGTAGAAGTTTAAAAATAATTATATTTTTTACTATATATTTTAAAAATAATTAATTAGAGCAAGGACTTAATATGCAATTTGACAAAGCATTTTAGACTTATTATATTAGTTAATATTACTTATTCTTTCATAAGTTGATGTCACTTAAATATTGATAAATTATTATAAAAGCTACTAATTTATAAGTTATTAAAATAATTACAATTACTAATTTATTTATAAATTATTATACAAGTTATTATGACCAATTTATTCATCAAGTATTACATAATTTTTATTAATTAATTATAAGTTATTATATAGTTATTATTACTAATATATAATTTCATATTTCTAATTTATTTATAAATTATTATTACTAAACTCTAATTACTAATCATAATGAATTGGGAAGTTGGGCCTAATAATAGCCCATGCTAGGCCTACTTGAATTCAGACCCAACTTTCCCTAACCTTTCCCATTTGTTTGGTAGTTGGTCAAATAAATATGTCAAAATAAATTGCTAATGTTGAAAATTTAAAATTTTGGATGATTCAGGCGTTTATTCTTTAAACTTGATAAAACAATCATTAGTTAAAAATTTCTTTGAAATCTCTAGCTGTCCTTGGCAAGATGTAAATTTATTCATAAGCCTTTTTTTCTTTTGGTTCAATTCTTCCAATTTTGGTTCCATGTTCGTATGGCATATTTGTTTTAAAGTTATTTACTCTCCTAAATATTATAAATTTATTTAAAAATTTAATTTAGAACTTTAAAAAATACTTAAACATCAAAAATTAAAGCAATACTATTTTCTCACAAAAAATATATATAATCAGCCCACAAAAATATATATAAATGAACAAACAAAAAACACACAAAAATATATATAAGTGAACATATATATTTTCACACAAACAAAATATGTCTAAGTAACCAAAAAAAAAAGTACAAAGTATAAACTAAACATGGCTTCTAAAAACTTACTTGGGCAATAATGGTAGAAGATATCACACAAGTGCTCACTAACTAACGCAATACACAGCCGGCGGATGGCAGAGCAAAGAATATCAATGGACAGTGGACAATGGGGTAAAATAGTGTGTGTGTGTGTGTGTGTGTGAGAGAGAGAGAGAGAGAGAGTATTTTTTACTTATTAAAGTGTAATTTGTCAAAGTATTTTTGACTTATTATATAACATAATATTACTTATTGTTTTGTAAGTATTTTGGACCTCATCCAAATGCATGTATAGACAATTTATCTTTATATCTTATGTTTTGATTCGATTCTTACTTACTAAAATATATGCACTCTTAAGATTAAATAATAAAGTTTTTTTTTTTTAACTTTATTTAGTATGGGTAGATAAGATCAAACACAACTCTCTATTGCTATAATACATAAACTACGTTTTTAACATTTACTTTGTACCGAGATTGAGGTAAATCGAGTTACGTTTCAAATCAGTTAAATTATTGAATGGCTTCAAAGCATCCAAATATTTATTAATTTTTTTGGGGGGGTTGAGTGGAATTCATGTTAAGACTTAAGACGTAGGCATCACTTAAGGAGGGATCACGGGCCTGTTATTTCATGAGCCTAATGCCCATTGCGTTGGTTCTCTTCTTATTTTAAAATTAACTACCTGACACTAAGGCTCCAATTACAATAACAACAGCGAGAAATGTCAATATGTATATATTGTTTAAAAATAGGAGGTGACTTTGTAATAAGGGCAAACAATGGGACACGAACATAAATCACACATGCTTTCTAGTGGTCCCTAAACTAGGTTCCTTTTGAACAAAAACAAAAACAAGCATAGGAGTGGGGTGGCTCCCGCGTCACATGCCGACTCATACAAGTTAATTCTTTTATTTTATTCTTTTGGAAAAATTACACCACAAAACGAAAAATACAAATGCCCAACCCATATTTACTTATAAAAAATTTTAAAAAAATAACATCAAGAACAACTATTAATTGCCATCTCGTGTTGAATTCAACACCAAAGGAGTTCTAAGCCCAAAGGTTTAAGTAATAAATAAACCCAAAAATTAACACACAGCTAGAATTTTTTTGAACCACAAACATTTTTTTTAATGACAATTCACTGCCAAAAAAATCAAATTAGTGGCCTCTTCTTGGGGTCACTAATTAGTAATCACTTAGTGACCCATCAATGACCGAATGGCCTCATTTTTTTTTAAAAAAAATATTGTAATCAAATTTGTGACTCTTTTTATGATCGATTTTGTGACTCACAATAAATTAGTTATAAATTGGTCAGTAATTTAGTGACCGTTGTATATCAGTTATTAATAAAGTCAACAATTAGTGACCCTATTCTAAATGATTACAAAATAGGTCACTAATTAGTGAACTATTTTTTTGATCATGAAATGGGTTCCTAATTTAGACATACTCCCTTATGTTAAGTCCCTATTTAGTGACCTACATGTAAGCGGTCACAATAGGGGTTACTAATTAGTAACCCTACTTTGAGCGATTACAAAGTGGATCACTAATTAATAATCAAAATTTATTGTAGTTCTAAAATGGGTCACTAATTATTGACTCTAAGTTTTTTATCTTTCTAAAATTTTATATTTTAATTAAATATGGGTAGAAATTATCTAAAAATAATTGATAGGATTTCAAGTCATGATTGTATTTTTGAAGTGTGTAAATAATTTGTCGATTTAAACTCTTATAATCAAATAATTCATTAATGCAAATTAATTTTTTGAATTAATCTAAATCTCCTACAAAAGTGAATTTCTATTCATATGAATTAGTTATAATAAAATTTCATAAAAAATTAAGATCATTGCATATACCCCATTTATATATATATATATATATATAAGGAAACAAATAATTCATAAAAGAGTAAATAAAAATGTTAAACAAAAGAAGAGAATTTGTATTATAATGAAGTATTGTTTTCTTAAGGGCCAGCAACACTTAATCTTTAATGTTTGATAGAATTATTATAACAATTGTACTATTATGAATATTACATATGTCATTTAGTGCATATATCATAGTAAAATATAAGAAATGAGAAATTTCTACTATAAATACCTAGAAAAATATCAAATAAATATAATAGTATATATGTAATGTTGGATTAAATATAAAATTAATTAATATACCCATTTTGTAATTATTTTGTACTTCTATATATATATATATATATACATATGTATATCCTCATTTTTATAAATTAAATTGATACAAATTAAAAATTGAAAATCAAGATCTAATTCCATTATATTTTATATAATATTATAATTAAATACTAATTTTAAGAATATAAATTTTGTTAAATTACACTATACAAGCACATTTCTATTCAATCACAAATATATCCTCATTTAGTTACAAGCATATATCTCTATTTTGTGAATCAAGTATAAGCCAAAGTTTCAAATATATTGATTGGTCTAGTTACAAGCACAGCTCAATTCAGTTATAAGTAACACAGCTCAATTCAGTTATAAGTAGAGCTCTGTTTAGTTACAAGCACATTTTCGTTAAGTTACAAGCATATAATCTAAACCCAAATCTCACAAATATCAATTGATTTAGTTACAAGCATAGTTTTGTCAAGTTACAAGCAAAGTCCCATTTAGTTATAAGCAAATCTCCATTCAGTTACAAGCATATATCTTTATTTTGTGAACCAAGTCTAAGTTTAAGTTTCAAAGACATTGATTGGTTAAGTTACAAGCACAACTCTATTCAGTTACAAGCATATAACTAAGCACAAATCTCACAAGTATCAATTGGTTCAATTACAAGTATAGTTCTATCTAATTACAAGTAGATCCTTGTTTAGTTATAAACAAATCTCTGTTCAGTTACAAACATATATCTTTATTTTGTGAACCAAGTCTAAGCCTAAGTTTCAAAGACATTGATTGGTCCAGGTATAAGCACAGTCCCGTTTAATTACAAGCAGAGCTCTGTTTAGTTACAAGCATATCTCCATTCAGTTATAAGCATATAGTCTAAGCTCAAGTCTCACAGGTATCAATTAGTTTAGTTACAAGCATAGTTCCATCTAGTTACAAGCAGAGTCTCGTTTAGTTACAAGCACATGTATATAAGTATATATAGGTGTGTGTTTATGCACGCATACAAGTGTGTATATATATATATATCTAAATATATATTCATATAAATATATGTACATGTGGGTTTGCATATTAATATTTTTTATGATGGAGAAATATTTCAAAATTTTGGTTTTTGATTTAGAATAATCAAACCAAACCATAATTTTGGATTTTTTTTTTTTTTAACCAAACCAAACCTAATTGAATTTAAAAAAACCAAACCAAAGTTTAAAATCTAATTTCATTCTATTTTGTGTAACATTATAATTAAATACTAAATTTTATTTGATTTTAAGTTTCTATATTTTTCTTTAATTTTGTGGGTATTTTAAATTGAAATATATTATAAATTATTTAAAAACAAAAAATTTGATAAAAGCTATCTAAAAGAGAGAATTCGAGTCTAAAAAATATAAAAATGTCGAAAGCTGACCTGAAACTCATAGAATCTGATATAAAATTAAAACTTGTTTTCCTAAAATTTTCCCTCCACTCTCTCCAGTTTTCATTTTTTATCCTCCTCTCTCTTTATTGAAATTGGAACATCCCCCAAAATTTCATTTCCCTCCTCTCTCTTTCTCACTCTCTCTTTGTTTTTAGTTTTCCCCTCGTCCCGCCCTCTCTTTTTCCCAAAATTGGGTTATCTAATTCAAATGTCTTTATTGAAATTGGAACTCTCCCAAATTTTCATTTCCCTCATCTCTCTCTCTCCCTCTCTCTTTATTTTTAGTTCTCCCCTCCTCCCGCCCTCTCTCTTCCCAAAACTGAGTTATTTAATCTAAATGTCTAGACCCTACATGTAACACTTCATTCCAAAACTAAGTTTTTATCTTCCCTAGTTCATGATTTTCTTTGCCAAAAAAAAAAAAAAAACTATTTAGTGAGAAGTTTGGGTTGAATACAGAGAGATGAGCAGAACAAATGGGCTAAGTTTGTTATAGCTCATAGCTAAGCTGTCAAGGGAGAAGATTGGTTTGTTTGGTTACATCTATGAACTGTTATCTCCCCTATTTTGAAGCTTGAAAGGTAAGTTGTTGTCTCTTCTTAAATTTAGTTACTCTTCTCTCCTGTTTTATGATTAACCTTTGTAAATAGCTATTAAAAGGTTAGCAAACAACTCTATTTTATCCAATATCTCTATTTTAGTCTTTACTTCAAATGCACAGGTGAGTGTTCCCAATTTTTTTAAGTTCATAAAATTTTGATAGAAAAATTATTTAACAAAGATAGAGTGATGTCCTGCGTGGAGATTGTGCGGATAGTTCATTTCTTTGATTTTCTATGTTATGGGCACTGAATATGTTTTATAGGGTTGAAACTGATTAGTTAATTGAATGGTTTGAAAAATAAATAAGGGGATAAGACAAATTTATTTACAAAAAGCTGAAAACTCTTTATTTTTCATTTTCTTCTCATTTCATTGCATATTTGAAATTTTATACTGGTACTTAATTGATTTTCTTGTTTTATTTTTGCAGAAGAAACCAGATTAGATTATTGATGAAAAAGTAGACTAAAAGGAGAACCTAGCTAAGAAGGAAATGCATGGAGGAAAGCTTACTAGGTTGCTTTCTATATAATTATCAAAAGCATAATTTTTGAATATTAAGAATGTATTTGTATTATTTAACAATTTGACATATAAAATTACATGTACTATGATTTTTTATTATTTTTTTAATGTTTTTTGTGGTGATTGAGGATTGAAATAATGAATGTATATTATAGGAATTATATTCTTTTATGATGAATGAGTAATTTGTGAATTATAAAAATTATAATTAGTAACCTCACAAAAATTGTGAAATTATTAACTTTTTTTATGACCCATATATAAAATATAATAACTAATTTAATGTGATTATTAATTGGTAATGTGTATTAATTTTTTTATTAAAAATATATATAAGTGGTTACAAATTAGTGATCCCAGAAAATGATCACAAATTGTAACCCAAATTAGTGACCCCATGAAAGGGGTCACAAATTAGTGACCACAGTTGGCAGTCACTGATTCGGTCACTAATTAGTAACGAGCTTTTTTCCGATCGATTTTATTGGTCACAAATGCAATCATTCATTCATTCAATGACCGCCGCTGCGGTCACTAAAAGGCTTTTTTTAGTAGTGATTAAACCAAATGCAAAACAAAATAATTATTATTAACATTTTATGTTTCTTTTTTCCTTCCATTTTTCACAAATGATATTGAGCTTTAAAGTTACTTATGCGCAGCCCAAGTTTGTTCTGGTCAGACCATCTTAACAATTTAAAAAGGTTGGTTGGGTTTGAGCATCCCTACGTTACTTTCGGTTTGTCTTGGACAGGTTTCAATCATATATCCAGTCCATCTAATTTGCAATCCTGACTAATAGTTAGGAGGATGTGGGATTAGTTAGACTCCATATGGGCGCTAACAATCCCTCCTTTTTCCCATTTGCAGAATATTTGTGTAATCAATACAGGACTAAAAGTCCAAGTGGACTAAAATTAGTACTACATCAACCAAAGGATGAAAAAGTAATCTGCTCTGATTATTAGTCCAATCCAAGGTGAATTTTTTTTCTTCCATAAATTATATGAAACAAGAATTCCAATGCCATCTCCCATAAAATTCAGATTACAATGCGGGCTTTTGGGGGTGAAAAGGTTGGTTTTCTTTTTCTTTTTTTCTTAATGTGACAAATTAAAAAGTGGGTAATATGGTACTTTAAAGAACAGGTGAGCTAACAATTCTTAGGGGGCCAATCAAGAAGCAAAAGAATGGAGAGTCATAGCACGAGTCCAAGGAAGCTCCCTGCTGTTGCTCCTGCTTTTGTATTTTTGTGTGCATGTAATTGTAAAGTAAGAAGTTGGTAGGTACGGTTGAGAAAAGCAGCAAAAGCCGGCAGTTTTGTTGAGAAGCTATAACTCCTAGTCCACCTTGACTTGTGCTTTCTATTTTAATTTACGCGTGCTCTTTCTCCTTGGATTATTTCTCAATAGCCATACTTCTTCCTATTTTAATCTTCGCGTGCTCAAAAATAACCTTGCAAGTCGTGGTAAATTGTTTCAGAAAATGGGCCGAGCCAGCT
This sequence comes from Thlaspi arvense, assembly GCA_911865555.2. Classification (NCBI taxonomy): domain Eukaryota; kingdom Viridiplantae; phylum Streptophyta; class Magnoliopsida; order Brassicales; family Brassicaceae; genus Thlaspi; species Thlaspi arvense. Next base: position 69,262 of record CAJVSB020000869.1, read on the forward strand.
AACTGGACCCTATGTTTGGCCCAAACAACACAGATAGAAAACCAATCAATAGCCCGGTTTTAGCCACATTGTCACCACCCATCAAGGCTTGTTTGTGTCCGGATATGGGCGCCACCCAGGGCTTCCGTGGCATATGCTTGATTAATTTTTCCAAGTACCCTGGTTTTCCTAATCGACTTTGTCGGCGAGCTCTCCAATTGAAGGTTTGTTCTAGAAAGTGAAAAAGTGACGAGGAATAACTTTTGGAAAGGGGAGGTAAAAATGCATGGCATAGTAATCACTTCTCTGACTGCATGGGTATAAACTATCTCGAAGAGAAGTCCTAAAATGGGTAGAAAAGTGAGGCGGAAAAAAAAAATAAAAAGGACTAAACAAAACTAGAAAAAAGTCCAAGACATGGTGTAAGCGTAACCTCTAAAATAATGGAGGAACTTTAGAAGAGTTCACTGACGAGCACACAGTGAACTATCTCGAAGACAAATCCTAAAATGGGTAGAAAAGTGAGACAGAAAACAAAAAAACATGGGTTAAACAAAACTAAAAAAAAAGTGCAAAGCATGGTGTAAGCATAACTTCTAAAATAATGGAGGAAGACAAATTTTAGAAGAGTTCACTGGGCAACAAAATGCATGAATGGCTGATAGCAAAGGGATGACCAATGGTGGTTAGTGGATGTCAGAGGAAAGAGCAACTGTGGCCGGCGGGGTGTAACCAAGAGACTCAGAGAGAGAGAGATAGAGAGAGTGAGAGAGGAGGGTGGGAGAGAGTGAGGGAGGAAGAGAGAGATAGATAGGGGGAAGGGCTTTTATACGCCCATTTTCAACGGTTTTATGACGAAAAGCCATCGGAAAGCTAGGCACTAATCCCTAGTAGTAGGAAACAAGGAACATTCTAGTAGTTTTCTGACGGATTGATTTCTGTCAGAAATCAGTTCACACAAAATCAATAGAACTAGCAGATTCATCAAAAAATGGGACAGGACCAGCCAACTCAGCAAAAAAGGCCAAACTAACCAATTAGGTTTTCTATTCAAAATCCCTGATTTCACGTGGTTTTACCAATTTACCAAACCGGTTTAAAAAAATATGTTTATTAATCCCATTCAAATATTATGTGTATGTGTGTGTGTGTGTGTATGTACACATATATTATACATATATACACTAGTATACTATACATGTGCACATATGTATGTATGTATAGATAGACCTATAGATGTGTGTATGTATATAGATGTTTGAACACTGCACACACATATATATAGATATATATTATACATGTGCATATAAATACTAACACGCATACATATATATATGTATACTTACAAACTTATATAAATACATATTTATATATGGAAAGATAGTACATATACAAAGAAGAGATTAATTGACATTAATATAAGTATATATGTGTATATAATGTATGTGTGTGTGTATACACATATATACATATATACCATGTATTTATGTATATATATTTATATACATATATACATGTATGTACATGCATACATGCTATACATGTATATTTGTCTATGTATAGTATACTACATATAGACATATACACATATATGTATGTATGTGTATGCATATATACATATATACGCATACATATATGTGTGTGTATATATATATATCATTTATTTAAAGACAAGGGATCAATTGACGCCGAATGTAAGTGTGAAAACTTACATCACATCTTATATCGTTGATTTGGTCAAAATTAACGGATGAGATTTATTACAACTGATTTAAATGCAAATTAATTATTGAAAATTAGTGGAAGACAACTGTAATTAATCTCATTCGTGCATTTTAACCAAATCAACGGTATAAGATGTGGTGTAAATCTTTTACAGTTACAATTGATGTCAATTGATCTCTTCTCTTATTTAAATACACATATACATATACATATGTAGGTACATATATTTATTTATATATTTATATGCATGTTTATTTATTCATATACACATACACACCCGTGTATATATATATATATATATTATAATGGAATTATTTTTAAAATTTCATTTTATGATTTAAAATGGTTTGGTTTGTTTTTTAAACTAAATGAAACCATAATTTTGTAGTCCTTTTAAATAAAGTTAAATCAAATCAAATTTATTAAAATATATAATTTTATTGTTTTGAAATAATATTTTTAAAATAAATATTAATTTTTAAAAAATATTAGGGGTGTCAAAAGATGGGTTAAGCTTGACGGGATGGCCCAAATAACCCGATAAAGGGGTTGGGTTGGGCTGGTCTAGTGAAATATAAGCTGGAACTTTTTTAGTCCAGCTGGAAAATACATTAGCCCGACATGGCATTCCAACCCACAGAATTCCATAGGTTACCTTTGCTAAAATGTTTAAGTGCCTTTGATATGGTTATAGAACTCTAATAGTTAATCTGTAAGAAATTGAAAAAGAGAGAGAGAGAGAGAGAGAGAGAGAGAGAGAGAGAATTCCTTTTAAATTTTAATGCTCTTGTTTTCAATCTTAAAGAGAGAAATTTAAGTGTTAAATGGGCTCAATTGAGAGATTAGAAAATTCTATAAAAGAATTTTGAAAATTTTGAGATAAGAAAATTCTAGAAAAGAATTTTGAAAATTTAGTTTGGAAGGGGATTAAAAGATTTTGTAGGAGAAATCTAAATGTAATTAGGGAATTAAGTGTATTTATTGAATTAAAAATAAAATTATTAGAAAAATATGCATGTAGATATAATCAATTTCATTAGTGGATCTGTTACTAGGGACTTGGTTTCCCCAAAAAATTTTGGGGCTAATTGACAAAATTTAAGGATTTTGGGGTCAAATGAATTAACCAAAGTTTGGGGGTCAATTTGTAATTTTTAAAAGTTTAGGTCGGCTATTAGCCGAATCTCCCACCTATAAACACCCCCAACACACACTCTTAAGCCCATTTTCGTGCACCAACAAAAAGGAGAAATAAGAGAGAGAAAGGGAAGGAGTAAAAAGAAGGAAAATCGAGGGAAATAGGTAATTTTTATGCAAAATTCAATTTTTTGATTAATTTTCTTCTAATTTCTTGCCCAACCAAGCTAATATATCACACATGCATGCACATATATGAATTTTATTTCATTTTTTAGCACAAATAAGGGCTGAAAACCCTAGCATGGTTGAACCCCCTCTAGCTTAAATTTCAAATTTAGCTTGAAAAATTAGTTAAATTTAATGTAGAATTTGATTCTTCTTGCATCTATTAATGAAATTATGGAACTAAATGATGAATTAAGAGAGCTTAGGGCTCTGAATTGCATATGGCCAAAACCCTAGGGGAGGTTCTCCCATACTTTTGCCCATGAATTGATTTAATAAGCTGAAATTTTGTGCTTCCATGAAGGTTATCTTGTTTTTGTGAGACTTGTGACAGAATTGGAGCACCATTTAGGCTTCAAACTTGCAACCCTTAAGAGGGGAAGGAATGAGGGGGAGAAAACCTTAAATTGGGGTAAAAAGAAGAAAAGTGACTTAACACCATTAAAAAGCCAAATAGGGCAATTTGAAAATTCTACAGGATTCCTGCAGAACAGGGGAGCTTGCTGTCCAAGTTCATATAAGGGCCAAAAATGAATTACATTAGGGCTTTAAAGGTGAATTACAAAGGACTTAAACATGGATGAGTCATAGGAGTGAAAGGAAAGCCAAATTGAAAGCACAAGGCACCCTAATTCACTTAAAAACCTAACATAAATGTATGAGATTGTCAGCTGTAATTTAGCAGTGCAATTTTCAAATTTGAGGGAGATTAAGCAAGAGGAGAATACCATTACTAGGGGGCATGAAATTCTTAGAGGCATTAGTCCCATTGAAGGCCATAAAATATATCTAGATTAAGGGAGGAGAATAAGGTTTGAATTAAGCTTTTACCTAAGTACATGCTTCACAAACTAGGAGAACTATTAAATTGGCCATAAAATATATCTAGATTAGGGGAAGAGAATAGGGTTTGAATTAAGCCTTTACCTAAGTATATGCTTCATAAACTATGAGAACTATTAAATTTCAGCACACTAGAAGTTCCACAAGCAAGGAGTTGGTAACCCAGTTGTCCTAAAATGAAGTTAATTAGAAGCATATAAACTTAAAATAGAGAGAATTAAGGAAACTTAAGAGAAAAAAAAGCTTAAAATAGTAATAATTAAGTAGGTATAACCTAAGCATGCATCACACTTTATATCTTCATTCACATTACTTATATGTGCATATATGTATAATTGCATTATAAGAGAAGGCATCGGATTGGTTCTAAACTGTGATACTTCCTGCCCAGATCCACAAACCAAGACATCAACTTTACTGTGACTAGCCTATTCCTAATCTTACTTATTTTCTCAAATGTGTTTTTATAATTAATGATAATTATTTCTAAAATCACTTGTATGTTAATATTAAGAAAAGGGAAATGGTCAGCTATGTTTTGATTCCTGTTATATGCTTGGTTTGATAGTTTTCATGATGTTTGTGCTTTGGCACTAGATTTAAATGTCGAGTAACCACCAAGGATAGGTGGCAGTTCTACATGCATCATAGCATATAACATAGCATAGTATTTGAATCCTGTAGAGGATTATAGAATATTATAGATGCTGCAGATTGTGTTAGTCTAGTTGAGGGAATGACAGCAACTCTCAATGTAGATTACACAATATAGTAGCGCCCGACATATTTTATTGATTTTTATGATCTTTGTGATTTACTGCCCCACAAATGCAGCATTATCGGAGTGTACATCCAACTAGATCACACATATGATATATGCACCATAATTCTTATGATTTTAGATTTTCTATATTTTTTGATTTCTTCAAGATACATGGACTGATATCCCAATTTGATGATTACATGATTTTCTGATACAGGTGTAATTCTCTTGATTTGAGTGTTTTTTTTAATGGATTTTCAGACTTTCTATATTTCTAGTCATATTGGTTTATATCATGATCTCATGTTACTACACTGTCTTGATTTGCTTGAGCATAACTCATATGTTACGTTTATTATATTGAAATTTTATAGAAAGGTATATTTAACTATTGTATGATAAAAACCTGACTGTTTCCACTAAGATTAGGCAGTGTGCCATTCACTAAGACAAAGGTCTCATTCCCCATTTTTCCTATACAGGAATTAGTCCGGATAGTAGTTTTGCACTATACATCATGGAGGTTGGACCAGCACAATTAAAATATTTTAAGGTAAGCATGTATACTATTTCAAACAATTGTAAATGGATGTCAGATAGATTGGTAAAGTAGTTTGATGGTAATGAATTAGAATAGGATTACAATAGTCGATGTGCTACAGTGTTAGGAATATAGTGGTATGTCAGCTGCTGCCCAACTATCATATCTTACCGAATCAGTAGGGTAGGACGTAACACCTGAAATGAGTCAATACATGATGGGTCAGACTGATCTACTAACCCAAATAAATTTAATAAATTTGATATTATTCTCCTTACCAAACTTTTTAGCACATTTAAATTTGATAAAATTATGTTAATAACATATTTTTAATGTTATTGTTAATAATATATTATTTTATTTTTAATTAAAATTAAAATTTAATAAAAATTATACATCATTTATCATATTTATATTATATTATTAAGACTAGTTAAATTGCATAATTTTATATTATTATAATTTATTTTCAACCTTTTGAAAAAATTTCAGGTTAGCCCCGAGCCCATATAGGATTGGGCCGGGCCAGTCAAATGTTGGCCTGTAGCAATTTCAAGCTAACTCGCCCTAGTAAGAAAATACTTTTGGACCGAATACGCTAGGCAGGCAAATTGATCATTTCATTTTTCCAACGGTTTTTGTCCTTTGGAAAATATAAAAAAGTATTAAATTTTTTTTTTCAACATATATTTTCGTCAGAAAAGAAAATTATATTATTTTTTTTGAATTTATTTTTCCAACAGTTTTATCTGTTAGAAAAATATATAAATATTTTAAAAAATTATTTCTGACAAAAATATTTGTCGGTAAATAAAACTACAATAATAATTTTGAATTGATTTTTTCGATGATTTAAACCACTGGAATATTATAAACATATTTTTATCACATTTATTTTCTACAGTCCCTTACATCAAAAATATAAATTAAAAATATTTTTAAAAAAATGTGTTTTCCCTATAGTTAAATACACTTTTCCAACTGATACATTTCATCAGAAAATAATTAAATTTTTTTCAAAAAACAAAAATATTTTTTGATGGAATTTTTTGGTCAAAATATTTTTGACAAAATTTTTAATTTTCTGATGGAATTTTTGTCAAAAATTTTTATAATAGAATTTCCATCGAAAATTGTGACATTCCAAACCAATTTCAGAATATCCAATCTTGGCTCTTGGACATGCATTACACATTTCATGCCATTTTATACATAGCATGCATTTTACTCGTGAGATGCATATTTCAAGAAAATTAAAAGCTTAGGGAAATTAATTTAACTTTTGTTTGTCACAATCTTAGAAAAGCCTAAAGATGCCTTACAAAGAATTAGAAGGTGAGATTTATGGAATAGTGAAAGAAAAGTTGAAGGAAAACTAAAGGTGAAAATGAAAAACCCTAATACTATGCAAGCTAATATAAAAATAAAATTGTAAACAATAAAATAAATAAAATTATAAAAAATTATAAGTAGCCTAGCCTAGTTTAGATCTTAAATTTAGAGGGATTAGAGGGACATTGGAATAATTTTCTAGGATTAAAAAGGGAATTTTACTCAGAAGGGATACTTAGAATTGAAGAGAAAGATGAGTGGCATTTTAATCATTCCATTGGAAGGGCTTTTGTCGACTTTTTTTTTTTTCGGGGGGGGGGGGGAATAAAAGCCCCTGGACTCTAGAACAAGGTCATTTGGTCATGCAAGCTTGGACAAGAGGGAAGAGGGAAAGAGGAAAGGAAGAGAGAAGAAGAAGAAAAAGAAAAAAAAAGGGGTAAGAAATTCTAGAAAAAAAATTTTGTGTAATTTTTCTTGCAAATTTTGATGTTGTTTCTATTTTTCTTCTATTTTCTTGAAAGAACAAGAGTTTCTAGAAGGATTAAGCTACTGAAATTCGTATGAAATGAACACTCTAGAGAGAGAAACCTGGGAACAAGCTAGTTTTGAGTGAATCTTGTGGAAATCTTGGGTTGGCTTGAGAAATTCTTGTTTCTGTGAATTCATATGAACTTTCTGTCTGGTTGTGAGGCTGAAACTAGAGTAAAGGAAAGGAGAAGTTTCATGGGAGTGAGAAAAGAGGGAGAAAATTGCAAGAGAAACAAGAAAATAGGGTCAAAACACAAATCTAAAAATGTGGTGGTTTGCCGAAATTTTTCTGCAGAGAAACCCCTATTTGGCTGTACCATTAGGCCTAGAAAAGGGGTTGATTTTGACTCAATTTTGATGCTAATAGAAACATTAGGAAGTGGTTTAATTCAATGAAAAAGGAAGTGTATTGAAGATACCAAAATCTTGACAAATGGAGACAAGAATCCAAGAAGGTGATAAGGGTGTGATTGCAGAAAATTTTTCTGCAATGTGTGTGCATTTAAGGCCATGAAATTAGGGCATAATTGGGATTAAATGCAAGCTAAATAAGTGGTTAGCTAGAGGGCGAGATTAGCCCAAAGAGAGGGAAGGAATAGAAGCAAATTAGTGCCAAATCTAAGTGAAACTCATTAGCAAATCAAGATGACTAGAAGCAGAATTTTTCCCATAAGTGATTTGGTAGCGACATTAAGGAGCTTAATGAGGCTTAAAACCAAGGCTAATCAATAGCTTATGAAATGGTTAAAACCAATTAAGAAGAAGGTAGGAGACATTGGCTCAATTTGATTTGGAACTTAGCAAAATTCAATTAAGGGTAATATGAAATATATGAGTAGGTTGTGAGTAAATTTTGAGAATTTAGAAACTAACTTTGAGAGGTTTTATGTCCTCTAAAAAGGCACCAAGCAAAGATTTAAGAGAGGCCTAAGAGTGCACCAAGAAAGAACGATAAAAATAGCAAGACAAGAGAAATGAATAAAAACATAACTTAGAAACCTTCTAAACATTAATGTGTACGATATTTTGGCTTAGGAAACCTAAGGAAATTGGACTTAGGAAGCTCTAAAAAGAACATTGAGCAAGTTAAAATTTAATATAACTAAGCTAAGAAATAATAGAAACATAAGGATTGAAAATGCAAGGGAATAAAAGAAAGGCAAACATAAAGATTTTAAAGAAAATATAGGTTTTGATAACATAATCCCATCACTTTGCAATTGCATGCATTTCTCATGGATCCATATCATTGTATTAACTTTCCACATAGTCTGCATTTCTTGGCACTCAAGATAAGATTGATTCTGATCTAGTTCTAGACAATCAAACTAAGCATTCCTAGGCCTTCTATGTACAGTAAGTGGCATACTTTCTAACTTTGGTTTTTCTAAACAAATACATGTTGTATGATAAAATGGAATGTTATGCGGAGCCTATATTTATTTTGATACCAAAATTGGGAAATAGAGTGCTTATGTTCTAATTTTAGTCTACTTGAGCTCTTATATTGCTTTATGTCATTTTGGTGCTTCGGCACTCAAACTAGTATGTCAAGCAGCCATCTGGGGCAAGTGATTGTATTATATTTCTATGATATGACTTTGGACCTAGGTAGTGTTGTCACAAAAGGCAACCCAAGAGGGGGGTGAATTGGATTTATCGCGAAAGTTAAGAATGTGAAAAATTAAAAAGAATAATAAAAATATTGAATCAAATAAACTTATACAATTCACCCAATAATAAATACAAAACAATTTTAAGTAAAGTAAGAGAGTAGGGATAAGAGATGCAAACTCTTTTATAGTAGTTCGACTTGCTACCCAAGTCTATGTGCACTCTCTTAAGCTCTAACCGGCTGAGGTTCCACTAAGTCTCTTGCACTTAAAGGAAGTAAGAAATCCTGAGTACAAACAAAGTCCCTTGCACTTGGCAGAGGCAAGAAATCTTGATTACAAAGCCTTTGATTTAGTGAGCTTCCAACACCAATACAAATAGTAATGAAGATGAAGTAAAAATGAAACAATTCCTCTTAAGTAGGATTAGCTACCACTCATGTACAAAAACGATCTCACTTCAAAGAGACACTCTCAAGAATAAAACAATTTGCTTTATGCACTCTTTGATATAATAATAAACATTGAAGTACAAAGAATTTAGAGAGTGATTGAGGAGGCATTGTGAGCTTGTTGTTGTATACTTCTCCCTTCAATCTATGCTCTTTTTATAGGCAAAAACACCAGAGAGACGTTGGCCTTTGTGGAAGACAAAATCATTTGTCAATAGTAACTGCACATTAGCTTGTTTAAAAAATTCAAATAAAATAGCTCCGAACGTTCAAAGCCTCTTAAAAAATTCTAGAATACTCCTCAATGAGTCTATTTTCAATACAAAAAGAATCATTCAATTATCATGCACCGTTTGAGAGAAATCATCAAATCTTCAACGATATGCCAGACTGTAAAATTACTTTTGTTAAAAGTTGTTGACCAAGTTAAAAATTGCCTAGAAATTTGAATTTGTATTCAAAAATAACAAATTATATATTTTTGAAAACTTATAACGTCTACTTTAATTAAAAATTAGATTTGTACGAATTTGACTTTTATATTTTGAGATATGATAAAAATACTGTAGTATACTCATTTTGTCTGTTGACAATGCAACTCAGCAGAATGGCCCACTTTGAAAAATTATATCTATTAATCTATAAGTGTAAAACGTGCATATAATATATGAATTTAAAGCTCAGCATGTCTACTTACAAATAAAATTAATTCAAAATTTTATTTATGTCATAAATTATATTTTACTAGTTAATAATAATATCATGTAGATTTCAAAAATGATTTTTTCAGAAAATAATATATTGGATTAATATAATAAATTGATTTAATATAAAATAATATATATGACAAATTATACATCAAAATAAAGGTATTTGAGTATAATTTCACATAAAATTGACTTTATTATTTTTTGAAATTTTTATACTAAGATATAATTAATTTACTACACACATATCTAATTTAACAGTTTCACAATATAGAACATATAGTGTATGTTGTTAAACAATAAACTTAAAATTATAATTTGTTCATATAAATATATACATATAATAATTTTAATTTGTTTTTTCATTATCAAAATAAATATGAAATCTTGAAACTAACAATTTCCCCTTTTTGGTGATGACAAAACAAATATGCAATGCAACATATTCATTAAGCACATATCATGTAAATTCTCCCCATTTTTGACATCATCAAAAAGATAAACTATATAAGCTCTCCCTCAATATATGTATGAAAAATATTTAGAGGCTTTTCCCTTTCAAAAATGAATTGATGCAAACTATATACTTGAGTCTATAAGACTAAGTTCTCTTTTAATAAAACAAAATCTTTCTTCATTAAGAGGTTTTGTAAAAATATCCGCTAGTTGATATTTAGTATTCACAAATTCTAGTATTTTGTCACATTTTCAAACATGATCTCTCAAGAAATGATGTCTAATATTAATGTGTTTTGTTCTTGAGTGTTGAATAGGATTCTTAGATATGTTGATGGCACTAGTATTGTCACACTTAATAGGAATATGTTTATAATTAAATACAAAATCTAGTAAAGTGTGTTTCATCCATAAAATTTGTGCACAACAATTTTCCGCGGCTACATATTCTGCTTCACCCGTAAATAATGCAACTGAATTTTGTTTCTTACTAGCCCAAAAAACTAAAGATTTTCCAAGAAAATGACAAGTTCTACTAGTACTTTTTCTATCTAATTTACATCATCCAAAATCCGCATCTGAATAACTAGTAAGTTCAAAAAAAGTTCCTATAGGATAAAATAATCTTACATTTATAGTTCTTTTAAGATATTTAAGAATTCTTTTGATAACATGAAAATGAGATTCTTTTGGATTTGCTTGAAATTTAGCATACAAACAAATACTAAACATGATATCGGGACGGCTAGCAGTTAAGTACAATAAACTACCAATCATACCTCTATATAACTTCATGTGTATAAGTTTTCCATTAATATTTTCATCAAGTTTGACTGAGGTACTCATAAGAGTTCTCATGATTTTAAAACTATCAATCCCAAATCTTTTTAATAGTTCTTTAGTGGACTTAGCTTGATTTATCACAATCCCTTCTTTGAGTTGTTTTATTTGAAAACCAAGAAAGAAATTCAACTCACCCATCATACTCATTTCAAATTTATTTTGCATAGATAAGGCAAATTTTTCACATAAAGATTTATTGGTAGCTCCAAAAATAATACCATTTATATAAATTTGAACAATAAGTCATCATTTTCTTTCCTTATAAATAAAGTATTATCCACTTTTTCCATTGAAAATCCATTTTTCAATAAAAATTTTGAAAATCTTTCATACCATGATCTAGGGGCTTGTTTGAAACTATATAAAGCTTTTGAACGTTTGTAAACATGATCTACATATTTCTCATTTTCAAAACCTGGTAGTTGTTCAACATAAACCTCTTCAATAATAAAACTATTTAGAAATGCACTTTTCACATCCATTTGAAATAATTTGAAGTTCATGCGAGATGCATATGTAAGTAATATTCTAATAGCTTCAAGTCTAGCTACGGGAGGAAAAGTCTCTCCATAATCTATTCATTCTTCTTGATTGAAACCTTAAGCTACAAGTCTTGCCTTATTTCTAATTATATTACCGGATTTGTCAAATTTATTTCTAAAGACCCATTTGGTTCCAATAACGGTGTGATCACAAGGTCTAGGCACTAATTCCCAAACTTTATTTATTTCAAATTGATTTAATTCTTCTTATATAGCTAAAACCCAATTTTCATCATTAATAGTTTTGGGCTCAATTTGAGAAATAAAAAACAAATGTTCACAAATATTTTTCAATTGATTTCTAGTCTTTCTACAATCACTAGGATCACCAATAATTTGTTCTATAGAGTGACTAGATTTATACTTTCAAGTTTTTGGCAAATCACTATGTGGAGTTTCATTAAAGTTTTCTATACTAGGGAGATTTTCAATTTCATTTTCCTTATCATTAATATTTAAATTAACTAAATCATCCTCAACATCATCATATATGCTTTATGCAAAAATGAATTAATTTCATCAAATGTAACATGTATAGATTCTTCAACTACATTAGTTCTTTTATTAAAAACTCTGTAAGCCTTACTAGTAGTAGAATAACCTAAAAATATACCTTCATCCAATTTCGGATTAAATTTACCAATATTATCTTTAGTATTTAAAATAAAACTTTTACACCCAAATACTTTAAAATAACTAATATTAGGTTTTCTATCAAACCAAAGTTCAAAAGGAGTTTTCTTAAAAATTGGTCTAATAAGAACTCGATTTAAAATATAATAAGTTGTATTAACCGCTTCGGCCAAAAAATATTTAGGTAGCTTGTTTTCATTAAGTATAATTCGAGTCATTTCTTGTAAAGTTCTATTTTTCCTTTTAACAACACCATTTTGTTGTGGGGTTCTAGGTGTAGAAAAATTATGCCCATATCCATAAGTATTACAAAGATTTTCAAATTCATTATTTTCTAATTCCTACCATGATCGCTCTTAATTTTTGAAATCATATAATCTTTCTCATTTTGAACTATTTTACAAAACTTTAAAAATTGAGAACATACTTTATTTTTGTGAGTTAAAAATAATACCCAAGTAAATCTTAAAAAAGTATCAACAATTACAAATGCATAGAGTTTTCCACCAATACTAGCAATTTGAGAAGGTCCAAATAAATCTACATGTAAGAGTTGTAAAGGCCTAGATGTAGAAACTATATTTATAGATTTAAAAGAAGTTTTTCTTTGTTTTCCCAATTGATGAGGAGCACAAATTTTATCTTTATTAAATTTGAGTTTAGGTAGGTCAATGAGTAGATGTTTTCTTAAAAATTTAGAAATTATATCTATACTACAATGACCTAACCTTGTATGTCATAGCCAAGAATCATCGTGTGATGCACTTAAACATTTCACATTTTGTTCAACCAAATTATCAAAATCAATAGTATATATATTTTCATCTTTTAAGGCAACAAATACTAGAGTATTATTTTTATTAAAAACCTTGCATGCGTTATCTTGAAAAATAATTTTATAACCTTTATCACATAATTGACTAATACTAAGTAAATTATGTTTTAAGCCATCAACAAACAAAAGCTTATCAATAATGAGGGAGTTAGAGTTACCAATTTCTCAAATGCCAATAATCTTGCCTTTTGCATTGTTTCCAAAAGTCACACACCCTCCATCTATTTTCGAAATAAAATTAAACTTTGTGTAATCTCCCGTCATATATGTTGAGTATCCACTATCCAAAAACCATTTATTATGCCTTGTGGTGCTCTTCATACAAATCTCCTACAAAAATAAATTAGGTTTTGATTTTTGGTACCCAAACTTTCTTGGGTCCAACAATGTTAGCATATGTTCCCTTGGAAGCCAAATAGATGCAATGTTACATTTTTCTTTCCATTTGTAATCATTTGGAACTAAAATATTTTTAGGTCCAATTAACAATTTTCTTTTTAATGAACAATCACATACATAATGTCCCTTTCCACCACAATAATAACATGTAATAAATGGACTACCTTAATGAGAACTTCTTACAAAATAATTTTTATAAAACTTTTGTCCTTGACAAGCCTTGTAACATAATCCGGTTTTATTAAAATCATATCTTTGAGTAGCAAGCAATTTATCTAAATTTTCCTTTCCTTGAGTAAATTTAGAAACAGTATTTGTAAGTTCTTCAACTCTTTTTCTCAATATAACATTTGTTTCATTCTTAGATATTGAAGTAAGTTGAGTTTTCAAATTATCATTTTCATTTTTTAAACTAGCATTTTCATTAGAAATATTTGAAAACTTCTTTTTCAAATCTTTATATTTCTTTCCAAGATTTGCTAATTTATTTTGTAATTCATCACAGGCATACAATAGCTCATCATAAGATAAATTAGAAGTGTTAGAAGTAGAAGAAGATGATCTTACCTCATTATCACTTTCTCTAGTAGCCATGAGACATAAGTTAGCAATGTCACTTCCACTTGATTCTTCCACCGATTCACTTTCATCACTTCGGTCCCAAGTGGTGGCTTTCATGGCTTCTTTTTCCTTCTTCTTCTTCTTTAGAAGTGGACAATCCGGTTTTATGTGCCCACGTTTTGTTGCATTCATATTATACAATATCTTTCTTGAAAAGATTTTCTTTTTGATCACCTCTCCTTTGTCTCCTTTCAAATTTCTTTTTTTTTTTGAGTAGTTTAGTGACTCTTTTTGCAATATATGTAATTTCATCATCACTTTCTACTTCACTGTCATTGGAGTTTTCTTTCATAGTAGACTTTAGAGAAATATTCATTCATCTTTTTGGTTCTTCCTCCTCTTCATTTCTTTGAGTCATTTCATAGGTCATTAGTGACCCTAAAAGCTCTTCAATTGACACTTTAGAGAGATTTTTTGCCTCTTGTATGGCAGTCACCTGTGGTGTCCAACTCTTGGGAAGTATCTTAAGAATTTTCTTGACAAAAATTTCATCATTAAAATTTTCACCAAGAGAAATAATACCATTAATAATATCCGTAAATTGAGTATACATTTCTTTCATAGATTCATTTTGGTTTCATTAGAAAGAGTTCATTCTCATATTTAAGCATATTGAGTTTTGTGTCCTTAACTCTCTTTGTACCTTCATGTGTTATTTCAAGAGCTCTCCAAATATTTTGTGCCGTTTTACATGTAGAGACTCTATTAAATTCATTTCTATCTATAGCACAAAATAATGTATTCATTGCTTTTGCATTAGTCGTAAAATTTCTTTTATCATTTTCGTCACAATCTTTTTTCTCTTTAACAATAAGTTCATTCTCCTTAACAATCATAGGAGATTTATATGCTTCTTCAATAATATTCCAAATCTCATAATCCATTTGTTGAAGATAAATGGTCATTTTAATTTTCCAATAACCATAATCACTACCATTAAAAAAAGGTGGTCTTGTAATAGATTGACCCTCCACAACCCTATGTGTACCAATGGTTGTCATAATATATGATCTTACCCTAAAAACTTTTAAAGGCCAATATATAGAGCCTTACTCTGATACCAATTATTGTCCCAAAAGGCAATCCAAGAGGGGGGATGAATTGAGTTTTTATCGCAGAAGTTAAGAATATGAAAAATTAAAAATAATAATAAAAATATTGAATCAGATAAACTTATACAATGCACCCAATAATAAATATAAAACAATTTTAAGTAAAGTAAAGAGAGTAGGGATAAGAGATGTAAACTCTTTTATAGTGGCTCGACTTACTACCCAAGTCTATGTCCACTCTCTCGAGCTCCAACCGGCCGAGGTTCCACTAAGTCTCTTGCACTTGATGGAGGCAAGAAATCCCGAGTACAAACAAAGTCTCTTGCACTTGGTGGAAGCAAGAAATCCCGATTACAAAGCCTTTGATTCGATGAGCTTCCAATACTAATACAAATAGTAATGAAAATAAAGTAGAAATGTAGCAATTCCTCTTAAGTAGGATTAGCTACCACTTATGTACAAAAATGATCTCACTTCAAAGTGGCACTCTCAAGAATAAAACAATTTGCTCTATGCACTCTTTGATCTAATAATAAACATTGAAGCACAAAAATTTTGAGAGAGAGATTGAGGAAGCTTTGAGAGCTTGTTGTTTTATACTTCTCCCTTCAATCTATGCTCCTTTTATAGGCAAAAACACCAAAGAGACATTGGCCTTTGTGGAAGATAAAATCATTTGTCAATAGTAACTGCACTTTGGCTCGTTTCAAAAATTCCAATAAAATGGCTCCAAATGTTCAAATATTCTTACAAAATTCTTGAATACTCCTCAATGAGTCTATTTTCGAATGTAAAAAGAATCATTCAATTATCATGCACTGTTTGAGAGAAATCATCAAATCTTCAACGGTATGCCAAACTGTAAAATTGCTTTTGTCAAAAGTTGTTGGCCAAGTTCAAAATTGTCTAGAAATTTGAATTTGTATTCAAAAATAAAAAATTATATATTGTTGAAAAGTTTATAACATCTACTTTAATTCAAACTTAGATTTGTATGAATTTTACTTTTATATTTTGAGATATAATAAAAACACTGTAGTATACTCATTTTGTCTACTGACAGTGCAACTCAGTAGAATGGCCTACTTTGAAAAATTATATCTATCAATTTATAAGTGTAAAACGTGCATATAATATAAGAATTTAAATATCAGCACGTCTACTTTACAAATAAAATTAATTTAGAATTTTATTTATGTCATTATTTATATTTTACTAATTAATACTAATGTCATACGGATTTCAAAAATGACTTTTTTGGAAAATAATATATGAGATTGATATAATAAACTGCTTTAATATAAAATAATATATATGACCAATTATACATCAAAATAAAGATATTTGAGTATATTTTCATATAAAATTGACTTTATTATTTTTTGAATTTTTTATACTAAGATATAATTAATTTACTACACACATATCTAATTTGACAGGTTCACAATCTAGAACATATAGTGTATGTAGTTAAACAATAAACTTAAAATTATAATTGTTTTTATAAATATATACATGTAATAATTTTAATTTGTTTTGTCATTATCAAAATAAATATGAAATCTTGAGGCTAACAGTTAGGGTCTCAGATACCATGAACTGCGTAATTTGGCTCAAAGTGGCGAACCTTGATTGTAAGTTACACAGTGTAGTAACGACTAACATGTTTTGTGAATTTTATGCTTTTATGATTTTACTATCCTTAAATATTATCAGTTGTGCACACCTGATTAAAGTTATATTATGACACAGCATGTCTTAAGATTATCAGTGCTTGCTTAACTTCTTTCAGACTTGTCTTCTATAATATATTGATGAACCATAAGAAAAACAATTAACATGAATGTGTTTATTTTTTTATCTTATTCTACGATTACTTTATGGATGATTTCCACACAACTGAAATGAGATGAATTTATGATGATGTTTCTATTTTGGATCTCCATTAATGCATTATTTTCTAAAACTGTTTTATGCGTAGTACCAATACAAACCACTCTGTTTCCACTAAGTTTAAATTGTTTGACATTCACTAAGAACTTGTGTTCTCATGCCGCTATATTTTGCAGATATCAATTAGATTTCCCTACACCAACGTTAGGATTTCACTACACTTTAGTGTAAGGTTGGGTCAACAAGATTTTCTTATATTGGTTTTCTATTAATGAATTATGTACTCTGTATCAAACATTTATATATATCATTGTACAAGTGTGACAAGTTACATTGACAGGTTTTTAGATAAGGGTCATAACAAACATTATGCTGCTAGATTTTAAACTCGATTGTAGGTGGTTGTTGGCCTGTTGTTATACCTTGCTCGATAATGGTGGGGTGTGACAAAAATTTCATCTAAAAATTGACAGTTTTCTTTTCTATCAGTAATTATCCATCAAAATCTCCCCTATTTCTTATAGTCACTAGACAATCACTAATTAGTGACCCAATTAACTTTATTATTCTAATTGTATATGGGGTCATAATGGAGTCACTAATTTTGTGACCCCCTTATGACCCATTTTAAGTGTCTTATAATTCCTATAATGCATATCTGCCATTTCAATTTTTGTAATGCATATGTATCATTTCAATTCTAATTTACCACAGGCATACATGAAAAGTGATTAAACATCATATTACAATTTATTTCAAATGTTAAAATCTTTAATAATACAAATGGATAATTATTTTTGAAAATAAAAAATGAAATAAGAATGTAAAGTTTTAAAACATAAGAATATTCAAATACAATGTCATTGCTGACTACCCTCTCAACTGCTATCATTTTGGCTTGATGATGCATTGTGTATTCCACTAAACTTTTCCATCATTGAAGCTATTGTAATCATCATAGCCTCCTCTCTGACCTTCATTGTCTCTTTTACTAATTTCCTTGCCTCCTCAAGCACTTGTGCCTATTTTGATGCAGTTGCTTGTCTCACATTTACAAGTGCTTTAGCAATTGCCTTTTGCAATTGATCTAAACTAATATATCTTGGAGGAAGTGCCATGGAGATGGACTTAGGTAAAGTGCCAATAGAAACAAGCTCTTCATAATGATAGGTGTTCCCAAACCCATAAATTCGGTTCTTGCACGGCCCACCACTAATTGCAAGCCATTTCTATGCATCAAATGAGCTCTTTGGAATAGGGTTACCGCCATATTGACTACTATATGATTGCTCATATTCCTCCTAGAAATAAATTAATGACAAGAATATAATTGTTGTAAATTAAAATCAATCACAACTAATTATAGCATCCTTACAAATAATAAGACTAAAATAAATTAAATAAAAATAAAAGAAATAAAATAATAAAGTAAGACTAAAATAAATGTCATATGACTTTCACTTAAGAATGTAACTTCATTCATAAGTGCACAACTAACTGTTTATGAGCAGACGGAACTATACTTATAATTAAACCAATCGATGCCCGAAGACTTAGGTTTAAATTAGGTGTCATAAACAGAGAGATGTGCATGTAACTGAATCGAGATATGCTTGGAATTGAACTGAAATCTACTCATAACCAAACAAAACAGTGCTTATAACTGAATTGAGATCTGTTTGTAACTAGACCAAGCCATGCTTGTAACTGAACAAAGTTATGCTTATAACTAAATAGGGCAATGCCTACAACCCAACGAGACAATTCTTGTAACTCAACGCATCAATGAGTTGAGTTACAAGTATGATTCTATTTGGTTACAATCAAAACTCAATCAGTTCCAAGCATGCACATCTTTCCATTTATGTAACAAAAATAAGGCGTTGAGTTACAAGCATAATTTTGTTTGGTTACAAGTAGAGCTTTATTTAGTTATAAGTATATCTTGTTCAATTACATGCATATACCTCAATTAAGTAAAACAAATCTAAAGCCTAAGTTTCAAGAGCATTAATTGGTTCAGTTACGAGTATGGTTTTGTTTAATTACAAGCAGATCTCAGTTCAATTACAAGTATATATTCATTTAGTTACATGCACATATCTCCTTTTATACAAACTTATCGAAGACTATGTCTAACAAGCATTAATTAGTTCAATTACAAGCACAGTTCTATATAGTTACAAGCAGTGCCCTATTTATTTACAAGTACATATATGTTCAGTTACATGCAGATATCTCTATGACGTCAAGTAAGTTTAAGCCTAAGTTTCACAATCATCAATTGGTTTAGTTACAAGCACAGATCTGTTTAGTTACAAGCAGATCTCACTTCAGTTGTAAAAATATCTTCGTTCAATTACACGCACATATCTCCCTTTATACAACCTTATCTAAGATTGTGTTTGGTAGGCATTAGTTTGTTCAGTTATAGGCACAATTCTATATAGCTATATTTAGAGCCCTATTTAGTTACAAGCGCATCTTCATTCAGTTACATCCATATATCTCCGTTAACTGAAACTAGTCTAAGCCTAAGTTTCAGAAGCATTCATTGGTTCAATTACAAGCACAATTCTATTTAGTTTCAAGTAGATTTTAAAAAATGAAAAGGAATATGGCTTAAAAGAAGTATTAGAAAAATTTAAAGAAGAAAAGAAAAAAGATAATATAACTACAAAAGACTTACAAGATGAAATAATAAAAATAAAAATGGATATAAAGAAATTAAAAAATGAAAATGAGTTAATAAAGAATATAGTATTTTATGAACAAGGACAGTCTAGTAAAGGAAAAGAAAAATTAGAAATAAATTCAGGAAATGAGAATAGTGATAATGAGTCGAGACGGCTTAGTGAATATTTAAATGTAATAGACAAAATAAAAACTCAAAAATGGATTATTAGAATAAAACTAAAAATAAATAATTCATATACTTTAGATCAGTTAGCAGTAGTAGACTCAGGGGCAGACAGTAATTGCATACGAGAAGGATTAGTTCCCACTCAGTATTTTGAAAAAACTAAAGAAGAATTGTATACTGCTTCAGGAGACCCTTTAACACTAAATTTTAAATTGACTAATGTGCATATTTGTAATGAAGATATTTGTTTAAGATCAACTTTTATACTAATAGAAAATATATCTGAAAGCATAATCTTAGGAATACCGTTTTTAACGTCTATTTTTCCTTTTAAAGTGGATACTTATGGAATAATTACAGAAGCATTTGGAAACCCTATATTTTATAAGTTTATTTTCCCACCTAAAGAAAAAGAAGTAAAAATTTTAAAGAAAAATCTTTGATAAGTCTAATAAAAAATAAAGAAAAGCATATAAATTATTTGAGCAAAGAAATTAGATTAATAAATATAGAAGAACAATTGGAAACAGAAGAAATGAAAGAGAAAATAAAAGAATTAGAAGAAATGTTTAAAAAGGAAGTTTGTTCGACTATCCCTAATGCCTTTTGGAATAGAAAAAAGCATATTATAGAATTACCTTACGAAAACGACTTTGATGAATCTAAAATTCCTACTAAGGCTAGTCCTATTCAAATGAATGAAGAATTGTTAGAATATTGTAAAAAGGAAATTAATGATTTGTTAGAAAAAGGATTAATTAGACCTAGTAAATTCTCCATGGAGTTGTGCAGCATTTTATGTGAATAATAGTGCAGAGATAGAAAGAGGAGCACCCAGATTAGTAATTAATTATAAACCTTTGAATAAAGCTTTAAGATGGATTAGGTACCCTATACCTAATAAACAAGATTTAATTAAGAGATTACATAGTGTTTGTATATTTTCAAAATTCGATATGAAATTAGGATTTTGGCAAATTCAAATTAATGAAAAAGATAGGTATAAGACAGAATTTAGTGTACCTTTTGGACATTATGAATGGAACGTTATGCCTTTTGGACTAAAAAATGCACCATCAGAATTTCAGAATATTATGAATGATATTTTTAATAAGACTAATTATACCATAGTCTACATAGATGATGTTTTGGTATTTTCTCATAGTATAGATAGTCATTTTGTACATCTTAGAAAATTCTTGAATATTGTAAAAGAAAACGGATTAGTTGTGTCAGAAAAGAAAATGAAATTATTTCATACTAGAGTAAAATTTCTAGGATATGATATATATAAAAATATGATAACGCCTATTAACAGATCTATAGAATTTGCTGACAAATTCCCAAATGAGATTACTGATAAAAATCAATTACAGAGATTTTTAGGATGTTTGAACTATGTAGCAGCTTTTTCCAAGACTTGAAAAAATTATGTGAACCTTTGTATAAGAGACTTCGGAAAAATCCTACACCATGGACAAGCAAGCATACTGAAATAGTAAAATTATTAAAAAGCAAAGTAAAACAATTGCCATGCATGTGCATATTGGATCCACAGGCATTCCTTATAGTTGAGACTGATGCATCGGATATAGGATATGGTGGCATATTGAAACAAAGAATTCTTTCTAATGCATCTCATGAATATTTAGTAAAATTTCATTCAAGGGTTTGGCTCGAACCCCAAAAGAATTATTCTACTGTTAAAAAGGAAATTTTGTCTATTGTTCTTTGCATACAGAAATTCCAGTCTAATCTTATTAATCAACGCTTCCTTCTCCGTGTTGATTGTAAGTCGGCTAAAGAAATTTTATTAAAAGATGTTCAAAATATTGTTTCAAAGCAAACTTTTGCCAGATGGCAAGCCCTCCTTTCTGTATTCGATTTTGAGATTGAATTCATTAAAGGCGAGTCTAATTCTCTACCTGATTTCTTAACCCGTGAATTCTTGCAGGGAAAAGCCAGGCTTTAGCCGATTATTGACTATGGGCAGTCCCATCAGTCTTGAAAATTGTAATGCGAATATTTGCTTACTTTCAAATAAGATTACTAATCCTTTGTCTATTTTTATGAGAGACCACACCGAAGTATCTCTCAATCAGTTTCATGGAAATAGATATTTTGAAGACAAAGTTAGTATACTGATATGTTATTGGAGATCGTATAGTGAAATGTCATTTTACGACTATTTAAGCCTATTAAAATGCTATATCAATATTACAAATCCAAAAATGAAAGTTTATGTTGAAAAAAGATATCACACTTCTATGAGATATTATCAGGAATATTTTAACCCTTATTTTGAATATGAAAAAGAAGAAATCGACTTTGTTTTGAAAATCTTTCCTCAGGCTAAGATTGTTCAGGATTATGATGAGTTTGTCCAAGACAACTGATCTTTGGCACGCCGCAAACTGCCAAAGAGGGTTTATTCAAAGAACAGCAAATTCAAAAAGCCTAGGGGGGAGTATGCAGGCTATTAAAGAAAAATGGAGAAAAGACAAAGACTAGATGAGAACGTGGCAAATACCAGTTTATTGATGTGACTAGTGCATGCAGAATAATGAATGACTTTGAAGACTATTAGAAGAAAATGACAAAGGAAAGGACATGACTTGGCAATAAAAGGACATGATTAGGTTTCTGGCATTTATTGCAGAGAAAGACTTTAAATCAAGTGGGAGACAATGACTTCATGACTACTTAAAGGCTTGAGGTGACAAGACCACTTTATGACTAGTTGGGAGACTAGATAAGACTAGACGACTATATTACTTTTACTATTTAACATGTGAAGAATACTGTTTTGTAAAAGTTGTTTGTCCGATCTTCGAACTTGAATCTTCTTGTAAATTTAGTTTGTTTTCTTTCTTTATAAATAGGCTTGTAAGGTTGTTGTAAAGAGCATCGGCTGAAATAGGCTCTTGAACTAGCTAAGATCTTCTGCTAAGAATCTTGCCTTCACTTGCCATCATCCGACTGCCTACTTCTCTTGTATAATATTCCAGTATTTGAATAAAATTCCAGACTATCTTTTGTAAGCCTCTGTCTACTTGAATACTTATTTTCCTGTCTTCGAATATTCATCTTCTTTGATTAATCCGCTTCCCTTGCCTACTCTGCATCATACTATGTACAAATAGTATATATAGTATATAGTATATACATTATTATATATAATATTACATATATAGTACAATTATAATATGTACACATAGTATTTATAGTATATCGTATATACATTACATTGTATATATAATATATTGTATATACATTATATAGTATGTATATATTATGTATAAATAGTATATACTATATATATAGTATATAGTATATGTATATATATATACACTAAAGTAGGACAGTATATAGTATATATAGTGTGTATATATATATCCTATATTTGTACATAGTGTATAGTATATGTACTATACTATATACTATGCATAGTATATACATTATTATATATAATATTCCATATATACTATAGATATGTACTATATATAGTGCATTTTGTATATGTTATATTATATTTTATAATATGTTACATATTAACATATTTTTTAATTTATATTATATATGTAATATTATATATAACATATAAAAAATTTAATATATTTTTTTAACTGTAACAAGTAATTAAGTCTCATATAACGATCTGTATATACTATATATACTATATACTATGTATGCTATATACTATGTACACATAGCATTTATAGTATATAGTATATACATTATTATATATAATATTACATTTACAGTACATAAATAATATTACATATATACTATATATGTGTACTATATACACTAAATTTTATATATGTTATATATGTTACATATAACATATTTTTTAATATATATTATATATGTGATATTATATATAATATATAAAAAATTTAATAATTTTTTTTAACTTTAACAAGTAATTAAATCTCATAAAAGATTTATATATATATATATATACACACTATGTATACTGTATACTATGTACACCTAGTATATATAGTAGATAGTATATACATTACATTGTATATATAATATTAGTATAAACATTATATAGTGTGTATATATTATGTATACATATTATATACTATATATGTACAAAAATAGTATATACTATATATATATATATATATATACTATATACTATGTATACTTAGAACATAAAATATATGTATAGTGCATAATATATATATACACAAAGTAGAATAGTATATAATATATATACTTTATAGTGTGTGTATATATATATACACTATATATATACATAGTATATATATATATAGTATATTAAATATATACAAAATAACCGCTTTTTAAGAATCTAATTTTATATACTAAATACATGTGTAATATTAAATTTAATAGTGTATACCATATATATTATATTTATATATATTATTAATTTTTTATTAAAATTAATTACTTTTTGTAATTAAAAAATATATTATATCTATTATATAATATATTATAATAAATGATAAAATATAATATTGATTTTTGTATAACAATGGGCACCCAAACTAATTTCTTTGAAGAAGTGTGCGCCCACTTTGGGCGCCGAAATCAAATTTTTTTAAAATACTGGTCTGTCAGAAAAGCCAAAATAGTTGTTACGGGTCCTATCCCCTAGGATCTGTCAAAATTTCTGACGGCTTTCTGAAAGCTGTCCGAAATATGTTAATTTAAATCCTTTTCTCCATTTCTCTGTTTCTCTTCATACCCTCACAACTTCCAGTTTTTCTCTCCATTGCTTTGTCTCCTCTCGCAACTCTCTCTCCTCTCACTCAGTCTCTCTCTCTAAACTCTCTCTCCTCTCACTCAATTTGTCTCTCTATTTCTACTCTCTCACTTTGCTCTCTTTCATCTGTCTCTCCCTTTCTTTGTCTTCCTCTCTCACTCTCTCAAGCCCGCTCTCTGTCTCCCTCTCTCTTCCCCTCCTCTTAACCGTCGATTTACCTAATGTATCTGTCGTTGTGGAAGAATCAGTTGGCTTCTGTGCAAGTAAGATTTTTTTCTATAAGTTATGGTTTGATTGAAAGTGAAAAAATGTAAAAAATAATTATGCTTGCTGAAAGTGAAAAAATGTAAAAAATTTTGCTTGCTAAAAAGTTTGTTGGAACATTTGTTGATGGAGAGCTTGTCAGAAATTTCGCCAAAAAATTTGTCGACTGGAAGGTTGGCCAAATAAATTGACAAAGAGTTCACTGGAAAAGTTTATCTGCTGAAAATATCATCAGAAAGTTAGCTGGAATTTCCTTACTCTAGAAGGTCTACCGGAAATTTTCAATAGAATTTTGTAAGAAAGTCTGCCAGAATTTCTGCTGGAAAGTTCGCTGAAAATTTCCAACAGACCTTCCACCGGAAAGGCTACCAGAAATTTTTGACAAACATTCCGCCAGAAAGTTCGTCAAAAATTTTCAATGAAAAGTCTACTGGAAATTTTCGACAGAAAGTTTGTTGGAAAGACCGCCGGAAATTCCGTCAGGCCGACTAATTTTTTTCTCATCGGACAAATGAAATTTCTGACAGAAAAGCTTTTTTTCCAACGAACATTTTCTGTCGGAAATTTCCGACAAAGCAATTATTTCCGTCGAAAAAATTTTCCGATGGGATTTTTTTCGACGGACAGTTAGCCGTCGGAAATTCTGTCGGAAACTGTTTTTCTGACGGAATTTCCTTCTTTTCCGACAGAATTTGTCCAACGAAAATAGCACAATTTCTTGTAGTGATTACTACTAAAAAAATTAATTAGCAGCAATTATATAATTGTTGGTAAATATTCAAATTTTACACAAATTAATGACAATTTTTTAATTACCATTAAATAATTCCTATTAAAGGTATAATTTGTTGCGGTGACGTGTACTTCAAACTAATTAGAGTGCAAGGCTTGAAAATTCCCTCCCAATGGCAGAAAGTGAGCAAAAACAGGGGTTTTCAAAGCACCAAAGGGTTCTTATATATGTCCTTATTCATATATGGGGGTGTTCGGATGGGAGAATAGGATTTAGAGTGATAGGATATATAACTAGATAAATTTATCCGGATTAAATAGTTTTATCACACGTTCGGTTGGATAGATAACAAATGGGATAAAAATTTTGACTAGTAGTATAAAATTCTAAATTTACTAAAAATCTCTTTGATTAAGAAAAACAAACAAACAGAACATCTGTTGGAGCGCCCTCCTCTGGCATGAACTGAAGGAACCCAAAGGACGACGACAATAGCAATGGCGACAAGCACCGACAAAAGGACGACCCCATTTTGGACCATTTTTTCTCTGCATTTCAATCCGAAGACAAATTTCTCTTTAAGGGAGCTCAAACCACGGATGAGTACTTTAACAGCTTTCATGGGCTTACCTCTTATTTAGACGAGACTAAACAGATTCCACCCAAACGAACTCGCTGGAAAAACGAATCTTCAACTTTTGACGACGGGTCTGGCAAGGGGCCACGTCGGCTGTGGGTGAAGAACTAGTCAAAGGCGTGGTGGGTGGAGGTGAACGGGCCAGATTTTTCTGGAAGATGAGTTTTGCCGAGCCATAAAAACAGTTCTCATGTCCAAATTCCTCCAGTGGCCCAACAGCACCGTGGTCATGGTCGTCATCAGAAGTTGAGCCAAAACTGCAGCCAAAGATCGGCAGGAGAAGGAAGACGGGTTTCACTTGTAATTCGAACAGGAGGGAGTGAGGGAAATTTGGGAATTGAATAAGGGCATTTATGTCTAAAAATAAAAATTTAAGCGCTGATAAACGTTATCATGCCTAGCCGCCCGTGATAGTGTGTCCCACCACCCACTGATATGTATCTGTATCCCATCTTGTTACACACGATCCGAACACATGATAAGGCAAGATAAGTTTATCTTATCCTGCCTTATCATGCATACCGAACAGGCCCTATAATGAAAGGCATGCATAAGATGACAAATAATAATAATAATAAATTTAATGAAAAATTACCTAGTGGGACGATTTGATAATTTTAATTATTCAGATAATTAAAATGTAAAATATTTTCATTTAGGATTATAAAAAAAAATAAAATTGTCCAATTAACATTTTACATATCCAAAATATCCAATTACTATGTTTGCAGAAAGTATTATGAATATGTATCTATATAATTATAAGTATATAATTATAAATATAAATTTATATAGTTATAAGTATGTATGTCTATAATTATATACCCAGTAATAACTGTTACAAATATATATATCTATATAATTATAAATTATAAATACGTGTCCATGAAATTACAAGCATGTATTGAGTACTACCAAGGTTTTTGTAACTACAAAGATAAATTACAAGTACATGTACGTGAAATTACAACCATGTATTATGTACTACCAAAGTTTATAACTATACAGATATATACTTATAATTACACATATTTATATTTTATAATTTTATAGACATATGCATGTAAAAGTAATATAGGTATTTTGAAAATATTCTTCAACTAAATAATTTTTTCTTTTGACTACGAACAAAAATATTATTCATTTTAACCTTCCAGGTCATTAATTTGTCCAGTTTGATGATTTTCCCTAAATTTTTAAAGCCAAATTATATAAGTGTCAAACATGATGGGAGAAAAAAAAAAGTATTAAGAGAGTTTATCTAGAAACATGCTTTCAATTTACTTCATCAAAACTTCGTTAGTTACAAATTTATTGAAATGACAAGAAAGCACGTCATTGCAACGCATGAAAGGTGTGCTGCATTAATTCCAATCAACTGACTGAATTATAAGGGAAAGAAATTGGAGCTAATAAATTATTTTATTCCTGCTATTTTATCCAACTAATAATCACTTGCGACTTTAATGATCTACCCGTCGAGATAATTAATAATGCAGTCCTAGGGCCACTTCCCCAAACCATATTATTTTCGGATTTTGTAAGATCTACTTTAGCAATACTTGGACGAATTTGTCCAAATTGAAAGTAGATGAACCGCCCGGACTGGCGGCCTTTTCCGCCAATTCCTTCCACTGCACGGCCTTCTTCTTCATCTTCTTCCCCTCGTCTCCTTCCATCAACTCCCTCACCAGCCCTTCCACTTCGTCTCTTTTAACATCACTAGCGATTCTCAGTCCAACCCCCCATGTGGTGCAGGTGAATTTGCAGTTGGTCGGCTGATCCCCGAAGAAGGGCCAACAAATCATGGGCACCCCCGCCGACAAGCTCTCGATGGTAGAGTTCCATCCGCTGTGCGTTAAGAATCCGCCCACGGCGGTGTGGTTCAGTACTTCCTCTTGCGGGCACCAGCTAGCTATCAACCCTCTTTCCTTCGTTTCCTCTGCGAATTCAGGCTGCAACACCGCCGCCTCACCTGGAGATGACAGTTTGTACTTGTCAATCAAGTTTGTATGTAATATTAAAATATGTAAAAATTAAAAGTTTTAGTGAAATTAAGAATAACTGAAGTAGGAGAAAAATTAAGATCATAATGATAGACTTGCTTTTGTTATGACGTGTTTTGTTACATTCGCATGTATAAGTAAATTTTAATTGTAAACATCATTAAAGTTAAATATAATTAAGCGCACTAAAAATGAAGTAAATCATATCAAATTTGTATCAAAAGTGTTTTTATTGAATGGGAATGTATCGATATTTGTATTAATAAATATCTTTGATATTATTCATTGCTCGCAATAAAATAAATCCAAATCATTACAAAAAGTGTGGGCCAACTTCATTTTGAAAGAAGACGACAGCATTTTTAAGGAGAATATTAAAGATATTGTATTATCTCAATGAATGTATTCATTTATTGTAAGGTTTAGTAGAAATAGAAACAATTTAAAAACACTAAAAGTGAGATAAATTGTGTGAAATTTATGTCCAATGTTGAATTTTGAATCGCATTAACTGTGACAACCTTACCGATCACAAGGTCAGGCCTAATAATCCACAGAAAGTAGCGCTTGCTATTGGCCAGTCCCCAGGCGAACTCCACCAAGTGTTGCTGTGACATGACGGTGACGCTGCCGAAGTTGACGTAAACCACCGAACCGGGTTCCTTCGAATTTAGCCATTGTAGACACTCTGGTTCTTCTTTCCATAGATTGTAGCCCAAAGATTCCAATTTGTCTTCTCCATTTGACGTCCTATTCAGAAGCAACTGCAGAGGACCAATTGAGTACATGTTAGGGAAGATAGAGGACAGAGCTTCCAAAACGTCCGGTTCCAACGCATCAAAAGTGTGTAGGCCGAAAGCTGATGCTTCCACAGCTCTTTCAGCGGCTTCCATGGCTAAGTTAAATATTTCGTCGTTTGGGTCGGTTGTTTGGAAAAACGTTGGAAGGTCCTTGAGACGAACATCCTTGTCCCTCATTCCTGGAATCCAGTCTACTTTAGTCTCCAGGTACTCATTCTCTAGGAAACCTGCATCTGCACTTTCCCAAACAAACCACTACTAAACATTCCCAGCTCTTGTCCTTCATATTTCATACTTTCTATTGGCAATAAAATCATTTAACCAATCAATCAATTTTTTTTTTCTAAAAACATAAAAATTCGTCGTTTCATCTTTATCTTATAAGTTACTCATTTTGGACCTTTGAATATTCAAATCTCTTTCAAACGAATAGCCAAAAATACCTCAAAAAAAACGGCTGCATCAGAGATAAATACTTTTAAAATATCAAATCAAATCAAACATCAAACCAAAAACAAGAGATATGAATTTTTAAAACATCAAATCAAATCAAACATCTATTAAATTGAATTATATCATAATTTAGTTTAGTTTATCTTGTCACTTTGTAATTTGATTTAGTTTAATCTATAAAATAATTTTTTTATACAATTTGATTTATGGTTCTAAGAACTAAACTATATCATACAAACCCAAAGTATAAATATAACTATATATGTGTGTGTGTGTAATTAGAGGGATGGTAAATAGTAAATGATAAGAAAGTATATAAAGGGAGAGTTTTGCCCAAATAAGATTATGCAAACGAGATTAATTTTTGAAAATATAATAGTATAATTTTGATATAAATATTATTTTTTTTAATATATCTACAAAAACTTGTGAAAAAAATTTAATGAGAAAGTAATATTTTATCGATATAATAAAGTTAGAGTTAAAACTTGAAGTCATTGAATATATCGTGTACGTAATTAACATCTGAATTATATTTTTATTTTAAATATCAATAAATTAATATTTCAAACCAATCAAACCGTGAAAAGTAATTGATTTGATTAAATTTTTAAAAATATTTATGATTTAATTTGATTTTTAAATATTATAAACTATAAATATAATTTAATTTAAACTTAAATTTTAAATTGAATCAACCTCCACCACCAACACCCCTGACAAGAGAAAGGCTTTTGATGGGGGTGTTGAAAGGTAGAAAATTCCTTCACCTTAAGAAGGAGTTCATTCTCCCTTTACTTTGTTTGGTTGGATGGATAGACAAGGTGAAAGTAAAGAAAATACAAGACCGCTAAGAAAGAATTCTGAAGTATATTCAAAAATATAAATTTTAAAGGCCTTCGAAAAAATTGTAGCATTAATTTTTTTTTATATAAAATGTTCTTTTATAATATATTTTAAAATATGGAAAGCTCATCCACCACCCCCCCCCCCCGGTCTACACCTTTCTTTCCTTCTTATCTCCCTCCAAACAAACAATGTCTTAGGGTGACCAAATATCCCAATTTGAACCAGCACTGCTTTTGAATTGTTTGTACCACTCCGCTAGTATATGTATACGCATTCAGTTCTTTGTCTTATTTTTTTCATTTTTAAAATATTATTTTCCTTGGTTAATTTACACAAATGGAAATAGATATCAATGTTAACGTACCTTTGAGTGGTGTCAGACCTCGGTCCAGGAGAGATCGATACTGGTGAAAGCCCACGAAGCCACAAGCGGAAAAAGTCCAGTAAACGGCAACAGGAATTCCGAGCTCTTTAGCAGCTGTGATGGTGAAAGGCATAGAACCGTCGGACAAGATGCAAGTCACCGGAGGATTAGCGGAAGGTGCTGCGTCGTTGAGTCGGCCAAGGAGATTCCGGAAGTGTGGCAACATGTTCCTTCTAACGGATCCGCATAGAGCCGTAACATCTTGGGTGGCATCCCGGTCGGACGGAGGAAGATCGTCCGGAATCGTTTTGAACTGGAAATCAGGCAACCCGACTAGGGAATCGGGTGTTTGGGCTTTTACGAATCGTCTTTGGTTGAATTCTGTGTTGACAAAGGTGATGTAAAAGCCCCTTCGGTGGAGAATCTTAGCAAGTTTGAGGAGTCCTTTGATGTGGCTTTGAGCTGGGAACGCGATCATCACAGCATGAGGCTTATCAGCAACTGCCATCTCTCTCTCTCTCTCTCTCTCTCGGCCTTTGCTCCGTTCAGTGCGGCCCGCAATGTATGTTATGTGTGCTTCCTGGCGTTGTACCTGGCTCCTTTAAATAAATTTTTTTTCAGTCCTATCGACGGCATTTTTATTTAAATAAAACATCGGGGACCTTCTTGCAAATATAATACTTGAGTCAATATAAATACAAATTCGGGCACGTAACATAAGAAAGCACCTGGGCCACGTCTGTCAGCAGACGTCTGCGTCAATGATTGCAGGGTTTTTATATTAATGATATATTACATTTTTTATTAACAATTTATGTAAAAATAAAAATAATTATCTAAATATGTAAAATCGATTTCGAGTTAATTTTGACAAAATGGAGTTTAATATGGAAGTCATTTTCTACCTTTCATGTAAAAATTAGTCCGCACCAAATATATATAAAAAAAAGAAAACTGATTTCTATATAATTTTTTTTTCTTTTTATAATAAAGGAAGTCCATTGTTGGATGATAACTTCCTCCGTGATTCAAATTTGGAGAGCCTGACTTTCCCAGCTAGGAACACGACTCCCTCTTTAAAAAAGAAAGCAAAAGGAGGAAGCAGACGCTATTCTCTGTCTTCCTCCCTCCGTTTTCCTTTTTATATAATATATATATAAGGGAATCCCTTCTCTCTTGTGACCCGTATTTTGTGTTTTGCATGTTATACGAGAGTTTGGCGGGAGAACTTCAGCTCACTCTTATTTGTTCCTTGTTTCTACTATTCTTACTGTTTGTTCAATTTTTTATTGTCCATATTTGAGGGAGAGTGAAGCTTTCTGTTAAATTTGTGGTTTTTGCTGGAACAGCAACCCATTTGGATGTTTGTGCGTACAATACAATAAAATATATATCTATGTGTATATATAGCTAGTGAAACTGGGACTCTGTTTCCATTTAGTGGAGATCATGTGGCCGAATTGGACGGTGGGATGTTGGTTTCCAGCGATGTTAAGGAGGTGGTGGTGGGTTCAGGAAGAGAATTGAGATAGCGTATTGTACGATAGAATGATTTTTGATAGAATGGGAATCAGAATTAGAATAGAATAGAATTAAAATTCTTATAAGTATATTTGGTATATACTAGTAGAATGAAAATTTTTCATTCTATCATTACGTTTGGTATCTTTGAATAAAAGTGAGAAAGTAAACAAAAAGAATGTTGAAAGATAAAAATACCCTTTGTTAAAAATAGTTAAATAACTTTTATTTTTAATATATTATAATATAATAAAAATTAAAATTTTAAAAAATTTACATTCTATCCTTATATATTAAATTTCAAAATAAATAATTTAATAATATAATATTATAATATATTTATATATAGTTATTGAAATTTTATAAAATAGTGTTTGGTTTTTTTTTAACAATTTAATTCTTCAATAATTTTTTTTTCTATATCTCAGATTATTAACACGTTATATAATTTAGCATGCAACAATATTATATTTTCATTTCTTCTATTGCTATTTTAATATCTCTTAATATAAGAAAAAAAATAATAAAATGCATTAATATAAAATATTTTTGACTTTTGTATATGAGGGTAGTTTTGTCATTTATAAAAAAAACATAAAGAATAATTAAGTAAATTTATATTGAGTTAAAAGAATGGAATCTGGATTTCATCACCCTAGTGATAGAATCCAGATTTTATCATTTGAAAGAATCCTCATTCCCCCATTCTAAAACACCTACCGAACATAATTTTATAATATTTTTATTATTATTCCCATTCCTATTCCTTTTTTAAGATTCCACTCTATCTTATAGCACCTAAGATTTTTGAGAGATTCCACTCTATCTTATAGCACCTAAGGTTTTTGAGAGGATAAAGAGGGAGGGAACAGGGCAGTTAAGAGGGAAGAGTGGTGACCAGTGAGAGAAATTGATGGAATGCGTACTTAACTAGGCTTGCCACGCTCGCGTGGGGACTGGGAGAATTAAATTCCATTTCGCGGCATTGGCCCATGAAATTTATTTCATTCACATATGAGTCCTCAATTATTATTATTTTTGTTTGTGAAAAATAAGTGAATAAATTAACTAATCGGGAGGTAAATGGGGCTATGCGCCCCTAGCGTTAAATCCATGGGTAAAATGGTAGGTTTGGGTTGGGCCGTTGATCAATGGGGCCCGTTTGGGGGTTGGGGCGGCGGATCCAAAATCAGCGGATGGTTTGTCTTTGCAAGCGTGATGGCCGATTAGTACGACACACACTAATTGCTTTGACGGTGCTACCATCCCAACCGTGAGACGCACACACATTAATTGATGTAATATTTTATTGAGATAATTACTAAAAAGATAATTTAAAATATAATAATTACTTTTAAGGTCATATCTTAAAAATATTTTCAAAAAAGATCCTGAAGGATAAATAATTCCAAAAAAGATATATTTCAAAAATATTCCCACTTAAGGTATTTTCTAATATCCAAAATACCCTTATCCCGCCAAAATCCCCTGTTCCATCAACGTTCTTCGGCGATCATCCTTCCCGCTCTATCAACGATCTTCGGCGATCCCACCCCCTCTAGCTCCATCATTGTTCTTTCTCCTCCTCCTTCCTACGTCGCTCTCGAACCAAACTTAACCTTTGATTTCTTTCCCCATCCTCCTCCAGCCCGATGGTCATCCCTCCCACTTGTCGATCTTCCCTCCAGCTTGCTTCAGCGATCCCACCCCACCGACCCTCACCTTCTCTTCTCCTCTTTCTCCTCATCCTTCCTGTGTCAATCTCAAACCAAGCTTAACCTTTGATTTCTTTCCCCATCCTCCTCCCTGTCCTCCTCCTCACCCTTTTCCTCCTTTTTATTCTCCTGTTTCTTCTTGCTACTTAGATGCACTCCGAAGACTCTCCATGCCGGCCAATCCAAGCTTCTCCTACCCAGCCAAAGCCCTCCATATTGGCCGAAGGAAGCTTTTCTTGGCCACACAAAGGTATCTATGCCACATGATTCAAGCTTCATTCAGCTTCTTCTTCATCCTCCTTCATCTTCTTGTTGCTTAGATGCAGTTTTGCTTGTGCTCTTCCACTTCAAGCGTGTTGCTTCGTAATTTGTTTACACAATCTAGTAACTGTACATGATTGTTAGACAGATGATCGATTGCAAATTAACGGATGTCGAGTTGGTTTTATGAATGCAGGATGATTGTAATAAGATAGATGCCTGATTGTGCAATTACAGTTTGAAAATTGTGAAATGACATATGTATGAATGTAAAATGGAAGAAATGTATTTCAAATAATGGATGCATGATTGTAACAAAAGGGAAGCAGATACATGATTGTAAATGTACTGATACTTGAGTGTAAAATTACAGATGATGAATGCAAAATGAAGCTCGTTGCACGCAACTTAACAAAAATGCAATTGTAATATACCTGCATGAATGTTTCAAATAATAGTTGCATGTTCGATGTTAAAATGGAAATAGACATCAGAATGTAATAATACAGATGGACAGCTGTAAAATAACAAATGGCCAAGTAGAAAATTAGTCCATGAATTTGAAGAGACAGATGCCTGTGTGCATTTACAGAATAGCATTAAAAAGTGACACATGCATGAATGTAAACTAGCATATCGTTGACATAAATAGCAATTTTGTGTTCGATGCAAAAATGGAAACAGATACTGTAAAACTACAGATGGCCTACTACAAAACAATAGATAAAAGCTTGGCACGTGATAGATGGAGGACTGTAACATAACAGATTGGTGAGTACAAAAATAGGCCCTGAATGTGAAAAGATGGATGCCTGAGTGCATATAAAGACTAGTGAATAAAAATTGACATATGTTGAATACAAAATGGAAATAGATATCAGATTGAAAGTATACCAAAAGGAGACTGTAAAGAACCTGATGAAGACATGGGACTGGACAGATTCACAACTATAACATAACAGATAGCTGTGCTTTCATTTACAGAATAGTTTCAGAAATTCACACATAATGGTGACTCAAATAACAATGGCATGATTAATGCAAAAATGGAACATGACAGTTGCATGATTAAATGTAATGTGGCACAATTAATACAGATAACTGATTGTAAAGGAATAGAAGGATGATTGGAACTTGACAAATTCTGGTCTATCAAATAGCAAATGGATGACTGTAACGTAACAAATGGACATGTATAAAAAGTCCTTGACTCTGAAGAGATGGATGCCTGAATTGCATTTATATAGTAGAGATAATAATATGACAAATGCATGCAAAACTGGAAAGAGATATCCGATAGCAATTATACAGATATGCGATTGTAAAACAATAGAAGAACGCTAGGAACACGACAGGTTTTCGACTGTCAAATAACAGATGGATGACTGTAACATAACAGTCGGGAAAGTAGAAAACATTCTATGTATGAATGTAAAGTGGTGATGGATGATTGTTATCCACGCAAAATAGGAAAGAGATGTCCGAATGTAATAATACATATGGAAGAATGTATAAGTACAAATCGATGCTTGGAATTTAACAGATTCTGGACTGTCAAAATTAAGAGTTGCATGTTCCATGCCAAAGTGCAAATAGATATCAACCTGTAATAATACAGATAGAGATTATAAAGCAACTGATGGACGATGTAAAATTGACTGACTCGCGATTGTCAATTTATGGAATATTGATTAGAACATGACATATGGATGAATGTGATCTGGAATGATTGGTGCAAAAGTGAAAGACAACCAAAAGTATATAATAAATGGTGTCTATAAAGCAACAGATAAAGTTTGGAACTTTACAGATACGCGATTGTCAAATGACAGATGAACATCTGACAAATACTTCCTTGACTTGAACACAAATTAGAAGATATAGTCTTGTAATAATACTGATGGGGATTGTAAAATAACTGATTGATATTTGAAACGTGACGGATTTGAGTCTGTCATATAATAGATGGGAGTCTGTAATGTAACAGATGTCTAGTATAAATATATTCCACATATTTGAAGTGGGAGATGCCTTTCTTTGAAATTAAAGAATAGCTGAAATTTCATAGAAACAAATAAATAATAGTTGAATGATTTATGCAAAAGTGAAAGTTGCAACAAATGTAATAGTACAGATGAAGTTTGCAAGGCAACAGATGGCTTTTGGAACTATACAGCTTTGCACCTATTAAATGGCAGATGTACTTTTGTAATGTAACAAGTTCTGTATTGGAAAGAAAGATTCTTGATTGTGAGTACGAGGATTAGTGACAAAAAATGACATATTCATGAATAGATAATGGCTTATAATAATACTAATTGGGATTGTAAAACAACTTATTGACGTTTGAAACGTGATAGATTTGAGACTATCAAATAACAGATGGGAGACAGTAACATAATAGATGATGGGCAAGTACATGTGGAGTCAATGAATTTGATTAACACTTACTGGACATGAAGACACAGATGCCTCTAAGTATACAGATTGGTGATAAAAAAATGAGATATGCATGTTTGATAGGAAGGTGTATTGTAAAATAATTGATGGAAGTTTCAAACGTGATAGTTTTATGACTGTCAAATAACATATAGTGGTCTGTAATCTAACAGATGGGCAAGTGTAAATACAACCATTGATTTTTAAGAAAGAGATGCCTTTTAGTAAATTTATAGGATATTGATTAAAAAGTGACATATGGATGAATGTGAGCTGGAATTTCGTTGAAGTAAATAAAAGTTAAATGATTGAAGTAAATAAAAGTGGAAGTGACACTAAATGTAGTAAAACAAATTATGCTCGTAAAGAAACAGATGACGTTTGGAACTTTACATATTTTAGACTGTGAAATTACAGATGAACGTATTTAACATAGCAGACTATAAAGTGTACAAACTTTTTCTGGACATGAATACACAAATGCGTGAATGTAAACTAGATGTAAACTGGCACATCTTTGACACATAAGAGAGTCATATTGAAGGCAAAAGTGGAAACAGAATGCATGAATAATACAAATATTTAATGTAAAAGAGCTGATGTACCTTTAAAATGTGACAGATTTAAGACTGTCAAATAATAGATAAGATTCTGTAAGATAGCAGATGGGATATTATAAAAGAAGTCCATGAATTTGAAGAGTTATATGAGTTGGCTTTTTGTTGAAACAAGTTGAATGATTGATGCAAAAGTGGAAAGTGACACTTGAATTTAATAATACATATGATGTTTGTAATGAAGTCAACTACATTTGGAACTTTACAGATTTACGAATGTCAAATGATAGAATGACGTCTGTAACATAACAGATGGGCAAGTGTAAATCATGCAACTATTTTGAAGAGAGAAATGGCTTTCTGTGAATGTACAGAATATTGATTAAATTATGACATATGGATGAATGTGAGCAAGAAAGTGACAACAAATGTAATAAGACAGATGACGTTTGAACGTTACAGCTTTTCGACATTGAAAGAATAGATAAACGTTTGTAGCATAACAGATTGTCAGGTATAAGAACACATCTTGGACGTGAGGACACATAATGTTGATCAAGTGTTGCATATTTTATGAGAAATTGAAAACTGACAAAGTTCTGCAATAATATAGATGGTGTTTGTAAATCAATTGATGGGAGTTTGAAATCTTACCAATATAGGATTGTAAATTACCGGTTGGGAGTCTGTAAGTTAACAGATTGGCTATTATAATTGAAGTCCACGAATTTAAAGATAGAGGTCCCTTTTTATAAAATGTTGATTAAGTGTTGCATGTTTTATGCAAAATTGGAAACTGATAACGTGTTTTAATAGTACAGATGGCGTTTGTAAATCAACTGATAAAAGTTTGAAACTTGACAATAGACGACTGTAAATTAACTGTTGAGAGACTATAAGTTAATAGATTGGCTATGATAATTGAAGTCCAAGAATTTAAAGATAGAGGTCCCTTTTTACAGAATGTTGATTAAGTATTGCATGTTTTATGGGAAATAGGACTCTAATAACGTCCTGTAATAATACAAGTGGCGTTTGTAAATGAGCTGATGGGCACTTGAAACCTGTCAGTTAGACAACTGTAAATTAACGGTTGGAAGTCTGTAAGTTATCAAAATGGTTGTTATAATTGAAGTCCACTAATTCACAAGATAGGGGTCCCTTTTTACAAAATGTTGATTAAGTGTTGTATGTTTTATGAGAAATTGAAAACTGATAACGTGTTGTAATAGTACAGATGGCGTTTGTAAATCAACTAGTGGGGGAGTTTGAAGCTTGACAGATAGAGGACTGTAAATTAACGGTTGGGAGCCTATAAGTTAACAAATTGGCTATTATAATTGAAGTCTAAGAATTTGAAGATAGAGGTCCTTTTTTACAGAATGTTGATTAAGTGTTGCATATTTTATGGAAAATAGGACTCTGATAATGTCCTGTAATAATACAGGTGGCATTTGTAAATAAGCTGATGGGCACTTGAAACCTGTCAGCTGTACAACTGTAAATTAACGGTTGGGAGCTTGTAAGTTAATAGATTGGTTGTTATAATTGAAGTCCAAGAATTTGAATATAGAGGTCCCTTTTTACAGAATGTTGATTAAGTGTTGCATGTTTTATGTGAAATAGGAAACTGATAACTAAAGTTCTGTAATAATACAGGTGGCGTTTGCGAATGAAGTGATGGGCGCTTGAAAACTGACAACTATACGACTGTAAATTATCGATTGGAAGTTTTTAAGTTAACAGATTTGTTGTTATAATTGAAGTCCACTTATTTCAAGATAGGGGTCCCTTTTTACAGAATGTTGATTAAGTGTTGCATGTTTTATGTGAAATTGGAAACTGATAACTAACGTTCTGTAATAATGCAGATGGCATTTGTAAATCAACTGATGGGAGTTTGAAACCTGACAGATACACGGCTGTAAATTACCGGTTGGGAGCCTGTAAGTTAACAAATTGGCTTTGATAATTGAAGTCCAAGAATTTGAGGGTAGAGTTCCCTTTCTATAGAATGTTTATTACATATGACATTTGGAACGTTACAACTTCCTGACTGTCAAATGACAGATGAAAGGCTGTAGCGTAACTGATTGTCAAGTATAAAATCACTTCCTGGACATGAAGACACAGATACGACTGTAAGTATACGGATTAGAGATAAAAAATGACATTTGCATGAATGTAAACTGGCATAATTTTGACACAGTTAAGAGTTTCATGTTTGATGCAAAAGTGGAAATAGATATTGGCCCATATATAATCAGAAGCAACAGTTATCATTGCCAAAATTAAGATATCTAGTAAGATCTCCGGCCTTCACAAAAATGCAGATTTTCAGTTTGATGTGCCCATCAAGCTGCGCTGTTGCTCCTCGACCAGTCTATCCCAGGGGGTATCCTGTCCTTTACTAGCACCTCAAGATTTTTCAAGTTGACAACCTTTTCAGTCAACCAAGGGATCCCTGATGATTTGGCACGTTCCATGCGCTTAGCCATTCTTCTAATGATACTGTATTCAGCTTTTATTCAAGCATTCCATAATTCACTTACCAGCTCAGCAGC
Organism: Thlaspi arvense; assembly: GCA_911865555.2. Lineage (NCBI taxonomy): Eukaryota > Viridiplantae > Streptophyta > Magnoliopsida > Brassicales > Brassicaceae > Thlaspi > Thlaspi arvense. The sequence continues at coordinate 109,154 of CAJVSB020000869.1, forward strand.
AAGTGTTAAATCATCCCCCAAAACAGCCACTAGGACTTGAGTTACTGTAGGACGTGTTGTCTGCCAACAAATATGTGAAGCCAAAATATTGAACACAATTAACAATGATGGCTAAAATGATGGCTAAAAATTTATGGCTATAAAAAGTAAGGGCTGTTTCTCCCCATACCCGTATTTGGACTACAAGATAATGGCCATGTTTTTGTAGGACATCCTTAATGCAGTATGCGTGGCCAGCCCAAAACAATTAGTGCAACAATCACCTAATTCCGATCTTTTTGGAGGTGCTCCATTGTAGTAAATACCCCTTCTATTCCTAAGCTGACACCAACTGTTGGAACCTATTTTGCACCAAACATTCCTATAAGCTTATGTTCATAACGTTTACCAGCAGCAATTGAACTAACCTGAGGACATAATTTAGACCAAGCTTATCAAAATTGTAATATTTAATGTGAAGCGCAGATGCCTTGGTTTGCTTAATCCGAATTGTGATTGGAACATGATGGATAATGAATGTAATATTAGTTATTGACAGAACAGTTTTGTGATGCATGCAAAATTGAAACGTATATCCGAATGTAATAATACTGATGAGGAAGGTTGGAAGCTTGCTGATTTGCAACTGTCGAATAACAAATGGATGATTGTAACATTACATATGCGCATGTACAAAAAGGTCCATTAATGTGAATAGACAGATGCCTATGTGCTTTTTTAGAATGGGGATTTTAAATTGATGCATGCATGAGTGTAAAGTGGCATATTAGTTATTCAAAAGCAATTTCGTGTGTTCATGGAAATTTTGAAACTGACTTGTGTATTAATTCAAATAAGTGATTGTAAAATAACAGACGAAAATTTGCAAGTAAACAGATTGTCGACTGTCAAGTAATAGATAGATGACTAAACATAACAGATGGTCATGTGCAAAACATGCATGAATGTAAAGTGATTTGCTCTACGACACATGCACCTATTGTTTTACAGTCACCTATATGACACTTGATTTTCGCAGATGTTTTGTTTTATACTTTTATCTATTATTCTTCACTCGTTTATCTATATAATTATGGTGAGTCATCTGTTTGTACTTATTCACTGTTCGTGCAACTAGTATTGATATATGCTACAACACATTACATTCACATATATGTAAATTTACAATCACTATTGTGTAATTGCTCACTCGGTTAGTAGTCTTTATTTTGAAAATGATAACTTACGAGCACAATTACATATAAGAGTTTGTAAAAAACCTTGTAAATGATTGTAAAGTGAAATATGAGCTACTTGGGTAAATATCACCTGTCACTATTACAATCAATTATAATCACCCATCTGTCACTTTTCACATCTTGAGATACGAAGGGATGACGTTATTTATGCATTTGTAAGTAGACCCAGTGTTATTCAGCAGAGAAGCCATTTAGTTCGCAACCCGGCATTCTGTACGCTTCATCGACATTACACAACCTGACACGATCATTGACCTAGAGAACAGGCAACCACTTGCTTCTGAGCACCGTCAAAGCACTGATCTTCGGACTAGCAACTTTGTGACCATAGTCTTTGTTCCATCGACCGTTGTTTCTAACTTTTCATCTGCCTTCATAATTGGACGTAAGTATTTGCTTTATTTGCTTTATATTGTAGTGTGTTTGTGGAGCTCGGCAAAAAGAACAGCGTTTTGCGGAATATACAAATGGCTTTTCACAATCACATACAGCATACAATCGGTCGAGATATGAAAGTCGTAATCATCCATTTGAATCTTCATAATTAGGGCTTAGCTTAGATATAAGTTGCTACATAGCAATCATTCGTTTGGTTAGAATTCGAAAGTGGCTTATAAAATGACTACTGATTTAGTACAATCACCCATCTGTCCTGATGATAAGAAATGCCTGGCGTTAGTTGGTTCATTTGAATAGATCGGGCCTTCACTAGAATAACCCATCTGAAGTTGGGCAATTGCTCACCTGTGTTTCTACAATAATTATATATGAACATTTATAATTGCCAGCTATTTCTTTATATTTAACAAGCTGCTTATTTTTTACAATCATATAGTCGTATGGTGACTCTTATCTATTTCTTTTCTTACACAGCATGGCACCTAAGAGGAAACTTGATTCTGGAAGCGCACATGCTGCAAAAAGGGTTATTGGTTTGGACTTGTTCAGACAAAAGTTCATGGATGAGAACAAGGACAAATACGGAAAGAACTTTGTGCGGCAAGGTCATCGACCCTTGTTGGATGCATGGAATGCTTTGCCCTCTAGTGAGAAGGAGGGTTATAGAGCTGCTGCCAAAAGAAAGAGAGAAGCTGAGATGGAGAATCTTGGCATCCCACACAAGGCACCTGCTGGCAAAAGGGGACCTACTATAAGTGTGTCACTACTTATCCATTATGTGTACATTTGAACATTGCACCTGTTATTAAGAAGTGTACACCTGTTTGATTACAATCAGACACATTTAACATTATAGTTATATATCTGAAATTTTACAGTTATTTATTTGCTTTGTTATATTCATGCATTAGTGAATTAGTATTACAAGATTGATTCATGTTTTGTCCTTGTGACAAGGTGCATTCTTCACTAGATGTTCTTCGTCCAAGTTTCAGAGGTTAGTTGCAAGACTAACCCCTGACCAGTTGGAGGACATTGAAGAAATGGGGTTTGAGGGCTTGCTGCATGTGGACTGCAAGTCTATGGGACTGGACATCATAAAAAAGCTGGCCATTGATTTTGATTGCTTCAGGAGGTGGGCAATTTTCTAGGGCCGTAGTGTAGAAGTGACCGCAAGGGACGTCGATGACGTGTTGGGCATCCCTTCACGTGGGAAGCCAGTGCCACATTTGAAAAGGAGCGAGCTCCCACATGATGTTCTTATGCTGAGCAAGATCAGCATCCCCTCCCTTGAGGACAATATGAAGAAAGGGAGGGTGAACACCCTCTTTCGGAGGTCGTTCATTTTGCCGAGGTGTACTGTATGTTTTGGACTCCATGTACACTATAGAGTGTACTTTCCCCTTCTTACTTGTTGCGTTTCATACCACCCATCTACTATGATGTTACTTGTTTGGACAAGCTTCACGGCTTCATCTAATAATGCAAGAATTTGATCGTGGCCGTGAAAATCAATTAAGGATCGTGTACGCACAGGTCCCCCAGCAAAATAACTCATGAGCCTATATTCATTTTTGTAATAGTATAACCACCTTCTTTAATTGTGAAAGCATTGTTATGTGTTGGGTGAGTGATGCAGGCATGACTGTGGGCTCTACATGCTAAAATTTATGCAGAATTGGAATAATGAGCCACTGGAAAGTTATACCGAGGTAAATGGCTATCCTTATGCAAGTACACATTCTGTACTTATGTATGCTAACTTTTATATTTTGATTTCAAGCTTTCATAAGAAATGCCCGGCGGGAGTATGCCTTAAATTGGGTAACACATCCCTTGAATGAGCATAGGGAGGCCGTTCTAAGAGGTGCCTTGGTATGGTCCAAATTACATTAGATCCTTCTCTCCTTGCAAGTATATGTATGTAAATTCCCCATTGTTCCAATTCATTTGCATGATTGAATCCATGACATCTATCCCTCATGCTTTGTTGTACATAACCAGGATGGCTACGACTTCTAGGTGACCTCGATGCTACACAAAACCTAGACATCGCATTAACCAAGGTGAGTTATGTCAATAACCTGTATGAATGTGTATCCATCTACTAACATCTTCGTTATCTGAACACTAGTAAGAAGAAACTTAACTCGAGGTAGCCCTAAGTCTCCTGAGGCTATCTAAACGTAAGGCTAATAATGGTCATGGCATGGAGACATTGTCACAGGAAGGAAGAATGGAAAATGAGAAAATAGTCCATCTCCATTGTTGCTCTGTTGTTGCACGTGTTGGGGCATTGGTTAATGCCATGATTCATTTATATTGATGGATAAAGCCCATAGATGAATAAAGTTGTAGCAGATTCCTGTAAATTATGTGAAATGTTCAAAAGTGTAAACTGACAGCTGAATGGTTGTTAATAAACATATACATGACTGTAAAATAAGAAATAGGAGTTTGCAAAATCTCTACTCTGCATTTACAATGCAGAATTCGATATTTTACAACCATAATCCACTATTTTATTTTACATTGATGTGCAATTATGTACATGTTTGGGACAGGATGGTGTTATGTATATTTATATTCATGTCTTTGTTAACAAAGAAGGATATGTTATATTACAATGAGTGAGTTGTATTCTTACTATATATGATCTGCTGTTTTATGGTCAGGCATCCGTGATTTTACAATCATTGTACAAGGAATTCCCTTGAAACAATTTTGAGCTATTTTATAGTCCAAGAGAATTTTGCCACGATCTAAAATTGTAAATTGACAGCTGAATTTGCTTATAATAAATATTGACGCATGCTTGAGTGTGCGTTTACAGAATACTGAGTGTGCATTTATAGAACAGTGATAAAAATTGACATATGCATGTTTGATGCAATAGTGCAAATAAATATCAGCATGTCATAATGTAGATAGCAAGTGCAAAAGAACAGATGAAAGCCTGGAACTTGACAGATTCGCAACTCTCAAGTTGAAAACAATGTTCCTACAATAATTCTGTAGATGCTCAATCAGGCATCAGTGTTTCCACAGTCATGTATCTGTTTTCATACTTGCCCATCCTTTGTTAATAGTGCATTTGTTTTTTGACAATCACGGATCTCTCACGTTCAAGTATTTTATATGTCATTTTACACTTGCCCATCTGTACCATTTCCTTCGGGTATTTTATAACCCTTTCATGTCAAGTAAAACATTTATTATTTCAGTCATCGATCTGCTATTTTCCATCTACTTATTTTTCATTTTACAATCATATATTTGTAAATGCATACTCAGGCATCTATGCCTTCACAATCATGTATAATTACAGTTGATGGTGACTGGTCATCGATTCGGAATGCTGCTGCTTCATTACAATCAACCATCTTATCTGACTATAATATCTGTTCTACACAAGTTTTGTTAGTTCGTCCTTTGCACTTTGCTACCTGATTCTTTATAGTCATCTATCTAAATTTTACAATTCCTCATCTGTGTCACTACAATCGTAAATTGAACGTTCATAGTAGGATAGTTGTCTCAGTATAATTGATCAAGTCTATCCCTTTGCACTTTATATGCTATTACAGTCTCGCAGATGTGGGTTTAAAGTGCGGCAACCAAACTTACCATACAAACCCTTCCAACAATATTTGATACCCGCAATAGGCTTCGCTTTCATCACCGACCAGTTTCAGTCCCCCTAGCCTTCAGTCGATCACACAAGGGAGGCGAACGTTTCAATTGCCTAAACTATCGCACCTAAAAGGAAGATTGACTCTACTGGCACCTCTGATGCTAAACCTAGACAAGTGACTGGTTTGGATCTATTTAGGGAGAGGTTTATTGGCTAGAACAGATCGAAATATGGATCTAACTTTGTCCGTTTGGGGCACCGTGCCATGGTGGATGCATGGAACTCCTTATCCTCCAATGAGAAGGAGGAATACAAGGCATCCGTCAAACGAAAGATGGAAGCTGAGATGGAGAAGCTAGGCATCCCACCCAAAGCACCCATTGCAAAAAGGGGTCATGTTGGCCAGGTTTTCATTCACTACTTCTCCGTTATTTTTAACATCCCAATATTGCTCGTTTTATTTTGAAGTGCACATTTTGCATACAATCAGTTATCTGTCAAATTATAGTTGCGTACGTGTTTTACTATAATTGATGATCTATTGTGTTACAATCGTGCAAATGCGGATTAGGTCTACAAGTTTTATTTCTGTTCTATTTATGTTCTGTGGTAGGGCGTTTTCCTCACAAGGTGTTCTTCCAGTAAATTTCAGAGGTTAGTTGCAAGACTAACTCTTGACCAGAGGGCGGACATCAAACAAATGGGGTTTGGGGGCCTGTTACACGTGGACTGCAAGTTCATAGCTTCGGACATCATAAAGCAGCTGGCCATGGATTTTGACTGGTTTCGGGGGGGGCAGTATTCTAGGGCCGTAATGTACAAGTATGACCAGGGATGTCGACGACGTGTTGGGCATCCCTTCGCGTGGGAAGGCCGTCCCAATTTTGAAGAAGAGCATGCTCACAAGTGATGTTCTACTGCTGAACAACATTAGCAACCCCTCCCTTGAAGAGAATATGATGAAAGGGAGGGTGAACACCCTGTTTTGGAGGTCGCTCATTTTGTTTGCCCTTACTGTGCTGGTCTGCCTGGCCTCGAAGAATGGGCCAACCCCAGGCACCTAACTAGCATCGTCGATGTCAACAATCCAGTAGAGTATAATTAGGCGCAATTTGTGCTGGATTGGCTGTGTGAAGACATCAAAGCGTGCAAGGGAGATGGACAACCCAAGAAATCAATGGGTGGTTGTGTCTATTTTCTCAAGATAACATGCGATTTATTTGCTAATATAAATTCTCTTTTCCCTGGAGTTTGACATTGTGATTGTTAGTATTCTCAACATTTATTATTCGTAGCTGTTTTACTTCTACAAGTGCCCCATCCCAACGCTTCTAGTTGGGAATAAGCCTCCATTGGTCAAACAGTGGAGTAACAATCTCATACAACGTCGCATTGCAATTGAGAGGAAGAATAGGGTAACATTATATTCCTGATATTTTTACAATCGCACACCTGTTTGACTTGCACTTTCAGCAGTATTGTTACAATCACTTACCTGTCAGTTTACAATGATGAATCAGTATGTTAACACCATGCGTTTTAGTTGCTACGTAAACTCTTAATTGTTCGTAATGCAGGGTGGCCCTATCTTCAAGGATGATGGGGGAGAACCAAAAGGGAGACACAATGGACGTGTTCGTACATTTAGACACAAAGTATTTACACGTTTTGTACAATTGCATTTTCTCATTATCCTTGCTGTGCAACTATAAGGTGGTAGTTTACTAACTATTTACTGGTCGTGTTGCAGCTGAGCTTCAGATTATGCAAGCAATTGGCAGAACATGTCACAGCAACAGAAGCACTTAACAAGACTCTGGAGGACATTGACAATCAGCTCATGCCGTCTGATGTGCCATCAACTCCATCATCCTCCTCGCCCTCCGACAAGCTAGAATTGGCTGTTGTGCCTTACCCTCTACAACACATGAATTAGGATAAGAAGAGATGGGAGAAGGAAATGATGAACTTAGGGAAGGAGATGCAGAAGGAGTGGTTGAAGAGAGAGGACAAAATGAAAATATACAAGAAAAAGAAGAAGCAAAAGACAAAGGAGCTGGAATAGAGGACGTTGGACAAAAGGCAGGGATAGGAAAAGAACGAGAAGGAATTCACCAAGAAGGAGAAAAAACAAGTAAGAGATGGAGAAGGTGGGGCTCGATCTAGAAACTCAAGAAGTGCCAAAAACGGACCGAAAACAACAAAGAGTAGGCCTTTAAAAGGCTGCTGTATTTCTGCTGGAGCAAGCCTGAGAAGCCAAATGAGGAGAAGTAAGTTTATGTCTTAAAATCAGACGGATCTTTTGTTTATGACCTCGAGTCTGCTACATTTGAAGTAATGGTGTGTTGTGTTTACAATAGGAATGCAGTATTGTTATAGTCAAGCATCTATTTCCTTACAGTTCACCAGTGGTTCATTTACTATCACTAGTGGTCACCTCTTCCATTCATAAATTTTTTTCAGTCCTCCGCCTGATTCGTTTGTATTTCTATTTTATTTTTCTTTTTTCTTTATCTATCACCACTCATCTATTATTTTATATAGGGCCAACTACCACTCACAATTGATTATCAGGTTATGTGTGCCAATCTAGTGGTCAATTGTTTCCATGCCTCAGCATCCACTATTTTTTTCTTCTCAGTTGTTATTGTTACAGTAATTTGGCTGTAGTTTTGTAATCAATTGCATCTCACTCACACTTGTTCATTTGCCAATTTTGTTTCTGGTGTGGTAGGTCACTTGTATCCATCTACAGGTCAACATTGACAAGAACTGATTTGCACCGTTTCTTTCCCAGGTAATGGATCTCCAATCTGGTAAATATTGCTCCTATCCCCTTTCAAGCGTGGATTAGTTCTCTACTTTTTTTGCAATAGCTCTGTTATGGGTGGGATCTTTAGGTGGTGATGTTTGCTGTTGAACTATGGAACAACGAAACACCACAATGGGATGGAGTTGTACATCGACACTATATTTGCCCCCACATTCATGGTTAGTGCTTTAAACACACTCGATTATGTTTGATTTATTATACACCACAAATTTACCCTCTACAACATCTGCTCCCAACAGACCAAGATGGTCAATTTTTCGAGGCAAATATAGAAGAGGGGATTTTGGAGATTGTGTTTGGTTATTTCAAGGCTGGGTATAATATTTTTGACAGCCAGTGGGTAAGCTCAAAACATGACCCTTTACATGCGTGTACAATGAATTCAATATAAAATAAATGGATATGTGATGATTTGTATGCATTGGACTATATTTGTCACCGCAGGTAGTGATTCCAATGCTTTATGCCATGCATTGGACTTGCTATTTTTTGGATCCCACCAGAGGTGTACTGTATGTGTTGGACTCGATGTACACTCCGGATGAGACTCTACAGAAAGAATTGGATAGGTTCATGGTATGCAAAATAGTTTGCCTTACTTTCCCTTTCTTACCTGTTACATTTCATACCACCCATCTGCCGTAATGTTACTTGTTTGGATAGGCTTTATAGCTTGGCCTATTAATGAAAGAATTTGACTGTGGCCGTGAAGATCCATTAAGGATCGTGTATGCACAGGTCCCCCAGCAAAAGAGCAGGTTAACATAAATTCATGTTTGTAATAATGTAACCATCTTCTCTAAAATTGAAAGCATTATTGATGTGTTGGGTAGTTGATGCAGGCATGACTGTGGGGTATACATGCTGAAATTTATGGAAAATTGGAATAATGAGCCATTGGAAGGCTATATCAAGGTTAGTGGTTGTCCTTGTGCAAATTTGAATTCATCGTAATTGTGTACGCTAACTTTTACATTTTGATTCCATGCTTTCATTGAAAATGCCTAGTGGGAGTATGCGTTGAATTGAAAAACACATCCAAAAAATGAGTATAGAGAGGCTGTTCTCAAAGGTGCCTCGGTATGGACCAATTTACGTTAGATCCGTTTGCTCCCTGCAAGAATATGTATGTAAATTCCCTATTATTCCAATTAAATTGAATGAATGAATATAGGACATGTACCCCTCATTCTTTGTTGCATCTAGCCAAGAGGGCTACAAGTTGCTGGGGGAACTTCATGCTGCACAATCCCTAGACAACCCCGAACATCCGCTAGCATCTTCATTATCTAATTACCAAGAGGAAGAAACTCAATATGAGACAGCCCTAAGTATCCTGAGGTTATCCAAACGTAACACTGACGAGGGGGATGGAGACTTTGGGACAGGAAGGACCTGAGGAAACATTTCTACTTCATTGACGCTCAATTGTTGCCCAAATTGTGGCATGAATAATATAATTCATACATTTGTGTTTATTGTATCGGGAATATCTAGTGTAACAAAAACACATAGATGAACTTGAGGAGTACCCCAATTATCACGGATAATAGATTGTCATAACAGAAGTATTGTTGAAACAATAGGGGGAAGAGTTGAGTACCTTGTGATCATTCAGATGGACAATTATAAAATAACAGATAAACGTTTGTATTTCAAAAGAAGGTGTCTGTAAGAAATCTGATGGGTGGCTGTAACATAACAGATGATCGACTGTAATAAATCCACAGCTGATATATGATAAAAACTGATGTGGGTTGTGCATTAAAGATTTTTGGTATGCTAATGGTTAAAGTACACAATTGATAGGTTAGTGAAAAATGCCTGATGATTGATTTTCCCAGTGTAATAAAATGTATGCACGATTCTAAAAGAATAATGCTGGGAGCGCAATCACAGATAGGTGATTGTTGATGAATAAATGAATGATTGTAAACTTACAGATGGGCCATGATTCGTTTATATTTATTGTAAGGTGGGGATGAAGATCAGGCAACCCCCAGTTAAAAATGATCATCTGTTTTGATTGTAATAAAACCAATTGATAATTATGTCATTTTATAATCAACCATCTCTTAGTTAAAAATGATTTGTCATATTACAATCGGGGAGCTCTCTTCCTACTACCGATGATCTGCTGTATTATGTTTTGGCATCAGTGATTTTACAATAATTGTAGACGTAGTTACCTTGAACCAATGTGAGATATGTTACATGGGGTAACAGTTTTGCCATGATCCAGAAGTGTAAACTTATAGCTGAATGATTGTAAAGCAAAATAACTTCAAAATTTGAACTTTGCATTTATAATCAGGGTCGTGTAATTTTATAATCATATACCTGTTATTTAACAACATAGGATTTGTTAGATTACATTCAAGAGCTGACTTCCTTCTACAAATGATCTTTTTGTTGGCCAGGTATCCACGATTTTACAATCATTGTACAGCCACTTTCCTTCAACAAAGTTTAGCTATTTTGCAGTTGGCTGTGAGTTTTGCCAGGATCCAGAAATGTAAACTGATAGCTGAATGATTGTAACTAACCATGTACGTGACTGCAAATTAACAAATAGGCAAAAGCAAAATAACTACATGCATACAAGTTTTTCTAGTCATTTGTATGACGACCATCAGGGTTATGTCATTTTGTTATCACGTATGTGTAGTTAACAAAGTAGACTTCGTTACATTACAATTGAGAAGCTATGGTCCTACTACAATGAAGGATCTGTTATATTACAAAACTGTAAGTAGCTGTCCTTATGGTTTTCAATCTGTGGTTTATAAAGATTTTTTATTTTTTTCCAAAAGGTGACCTGAAAATTGGTTACGGTTATCTGTATGCATCTGAATTCTGTAATCATACAACTTTCTGAACTTTCAAATGTGCATTACATTCATGTAAAATTGGGTATCTGCTTGTTACAATGCCTGACCTTTACATTTACAAAGGACATTCTGATATTTTGCAATCGTATTCCCATGATTTTACAATCATATCTCTTAACTTTACAGTCATGTACAATCATGTACATGTTTTGTTACAAAGAATACCTCCGACTTTACATTCATGTATGTGTTATTTTATACTCATACACCTGTTTGTTTGATATACTGAGGTATTTATTATAGTGCATTGGGCAAGGACAGATCTATTGTAACAATGTCTAAATAGCAGCCGCTTTAAGCACGTGCTTCCTGACCTCATTATGTGGATGCCTCACCCAGCCCATGGCATATTTCAGCTAGATTTTTTTTATGATTTCCTTGTACACAATCATGCAATGTCAGAATACATATTTATTAAGATAATAAGAAAATTATGGACAGCCACTTACATCTATGTAGTCATCTAGCTCCATATTATTCCATGATTTCATAAATTTTAACATATATATGCCGCAGTTAAACCTACAACCATGTAGAACAAAAATCATGAGAGGTCAATGTGAGAACATGCATAGAGCATAACAACATGAATTCGTACTCACGTGTTCTATTGCTGGGGCACCCAAAGATATACAATCTTCACTGGGTCATCTCGGATTTTATCAAATTCTTTCATCATGATTTCAAAATTTTGATGCCTAATCAAATGAACACATATCCATAAGAAAAGGCCTCTTAGAACCTAAATGTCTCAATGGTATAGGAGATCAAAAATTAATACTACAAGCTGGTCCAATTCTTTCTGAACATTCTCCACTGGAATATGCAAGGAATCCAATACATACATGATTCTCGCAGCTGGATCTAAGAAGTAGCAAGTCCAATGGCTTTGATACAAGGTCGGAGTTACCATTTGTGGGTCCAAAAATGAACATATAGATTGTGTATTAAATCACCACATGCTAGGATGTCAACAGCTGTAAACTGCACTTACCTATTGGCATTTGAACACTTCATCTTCTGCGTAAAAGTAGTTGAACACACTCTCAACAAAACTCCCACAGCCATGTCTTTCAAAATGGTGTATGACTTTAGTCTGCATGGGAGAAAATGTTTAAATTATAGCCTTATCATATGTTGGATATGAAAAATAAAGTGGAGCTTGGAATGTACACACCATATATGTTGGGCACAGGAAATGTCTGTCAACTCTCTGTCCCCCAAGCAGTTGTTCAATATTCCAAGGTCTCGATGCAAACATCATAACCTAAATATCACACAAGACAACTGTAGTAAGAAAAATACAAATGACTTACTAAATTCACAAGAGATAAATACCACATTGGAGACCTATTGCTTAGGAAAAAGAGTGTGCATCTCTGTTTTATCTAACACGAGTCCATGCATCCACACCATCGCCCTAATATTCCAAAAAACAGTAAAGCAAATGAAGGATTCTAAAACAAAACATATCCCCACACATGAGATACATTTATGTGCATGTAAAGAAACAATTGTAGCCACCCAACATTACAAGCACTATTATATCGGGAATAAACAGGTGGACGACCATAACAAACTAGCTGCCACCTTGCAACAAAACAAATCACTTCCTGGAACGAACATAACATGCATTGTAACATAATTAATTGCGATTGTAATAGAACATGTGACTAACAAGGAAAACAACTCCTTAATTGTACAAACATAGATCAGTAAATAAAAAAGAACAGCATATGATTGTAAAATAACATGCGAATGACAAGGAAAACAAGGGGTGAAATTTCGGATATTAATGAACTCTATAGAAGAGTTATCTATTGTAACAACACTCTTACTGATCTATTAACAACAAGTAGATCTACGCCAGGAGAATTAGTAATGTGGCAGGAGAAATTGGTGCCAGAAGCCGTGGATACATTTCTTGATAATGGAATCCGTGGGCAACCAACGAGGGATGGTCATAATAAAGTCTACGAGTCGTTTTCAAATGTTATTGAAGACAAAAAGGGAAGATTTTGTGAGACTCTGCTTGGTAAATGAGTCGATTATTTGGGGCGTTCCGTCATTGTCATGGGTCCTTCACTTTCATTGCATCGATGTGGATTGCCTTGCGAAATAGTAATAAAGCTTTTCTAGACATTTGTAATTCGTGGTCTAATTAGACAACATCTTTCTTCGAACATAGGAGTTGCAAAGAGTAAAATTCGGGAAAAGGAACCGATTGTATGAGAAATACTTAAAATAACAATATACTTAAATCCTGGGCAAAAGTGTTAACCTCCCCCTTGTATCCCTCCTCAACAAAAATGGTATAGTTTTCTCAAAGCATGATCACCTGACCTTTATCTTCTTCTCCATAGTTGTCACCTGTGGAGTGATGTCACTACTCACATTGATGACTGAGAGTACATTTGAGGAGGACGGGATGTCATCTTTATCCCCCATTATTTGTATTCGGTTTTCTTCATGTTCCTCATTGTCGCCCTGTTCTTCTCCAAGCTTATATTCTTTTTCTTCTCCTTCTCCTTCCTCATTCTCTATTTTGACCCTGACCGATTTTTGTTTATGATGTTGTTCGAGTTGTCCCCTATAATCACCATCATCGTCATCTTCTTCTTCTTTTCCCTCTCATTCCTCCTCCTTTATCTTGATCCTCACCAATTTTTGTTTGTGATGTTGTTCGAGTAGTCCCTTATCATCATCATCATCATCATCATCATCATCTTCTTTTTCTTCTTCTTCTTCTTCCCCTTCGTCTCCTTTTTCCTCTGTGGCATATTTTACTTCTCCTTCTCCATCTCCTTGTTCTTCTTCTCCCTCTTCTCCATTGTCTCTTCTTCATCTTCTTCTCCTGTTTCTTCTCCCTCTTCTTCAGTTGTCTCTTCTTCCTCTTGTTCTCCCTCTACATCTTCTTCTTTGGCTTCCTCATCCTCTCCTCCCTCTTCATGTGATTTACAAGCTGTTAAATAACACCCAAATTCAGGTCTTCGGAATGGGAGGGAGATAAAGTTGATGGCACATTAGACTGTATCAATTCATTGTCAATATCTTCTAAAGTCTTACTCAGCGACTGCAGTGATCTAATATGTTCATTCAATTGTTTCGCCAGTCTTATCATCAACTAAAACAACAGAAGTCAATGGTCATCAAGCTGATGTGGAAAATGCATTCATACGAAATGTATAAATACCTTGTGCCTCAATCTCTTAGTAGAAACACTTTGCCCTCCATTTTCGTCCTCATTATCATCCTTTAAGATAGGGCCGTCTTGGATTATGAACAAATGAGAAGTTATCAATGATATGTAAACTGACAGGTAAGTGATTGTAACAATACTGTTGAAAGTACAAGTCAAACAAGTGAGTGATTGTAAAAATATTAGGAATATAATGTTACCCTGTTTTTCCTCTCAATTGAGATGCAATGTTGTATGAGATCGTTGCTCCACTATTTGATCAATGGAGGCTTATTCCAATTGGAAGCACTGAGATGGGGCACTTGTAGAAGTAAAACAGCTACGAACAACAAACGATAAGAATACTAACAATCACAATGTCAAACTCCAGGCAAAAGAGAAATTATATTAGCAAATAAATCGCATGTTACCATGAGAATATAGATGATAAATCCAATTTACATTATACTTTTGTGCTCAATTTTATTGGATTTATCAAGTATTTTTCACTACTTTAAGCTAAAATGGGATACAAAATGCCTAAATTCTTTTGATTTCTTTATTCTCCCTTAATTTGAGTGAAATTAATAGTTTTTAGTAAAATTGAGTTTTATTGAAAATTTTTGTGTTGAATCTCAAGTTTTCTCACTTTGGTCAATTTGGGCTTCAATAGGTCAAAATGCAATGTGGAGTATGGAAACTAGTTTCAAGGCTTTAATCTATTCCAATCCAACTTAACAAAGTTGCATGAGGTGATTTTGGATAAATTCAAGGGAATTTGTTGCTTGAGATGAAATGAAGTTAAGTTTTCAACTTTTCAAGTAAAAACTAGGTCATTGGAGGGTTAAATCAAAAAATGAGGTTTGGAGACCAAGCCTGAACCTTTTATAGAGTTCATTGTGACTTAACAAATTTGCTAGGAAGGTTTTGGATCAATCCAAGCTTAATTGGAGCCTAATTTCAAGGAAATGTCATTTTTGATGTGCAAGTGGAGTTGCAACAACAGTAGCCCAGAGAAAAATCTTCATAACTGTAGTTAGGAAACTCGGATTGGGGCAATTCAAGAAGTTTTGAAAAGGCAAGAAAATGATCTACAATTTTTATGTTTTTACCTCAGTCTAGTTCAGCCCAGAAGGCCCTCGAAAATTAGCCAAAATGCAGCAGCAGCAGTGCAGCAGCAGTTTTACGCTTGCTGCTGTTTTGAAGAAAATGTCATAACTCTGGCTAAAAAATTCGGATTGAGGTAATTCTTGAGGCCTTGGAAAGCTAAGAGATAAAGATAAAATTTTCATTCTTTGATCTCAATCCAGTTCTGCACATAAGATTCTCGAAATTGAAGGATAAAAGTTGGCAGCTTGCAAGAGTAGCAGCAGATTTTAGAAGAATGCAGCTTGGAGAAGAAAATTCATATCTTGAGCTAAAAAATTGGGATTGGGATGATTCAAGATGTTTTGGAAAGCTGAAAAATAGTTCTACAATTTTCATGTTCAAGCCTTGATCAAATTCAGAATATAGAATGCTTGAAAATTCAGGAAACAACTTCATCAGTACTGAAGCAGCAGCGACAGTTTTACTGCTTGCTGCTGTTTTGGAGAAAGAATCACAACCTGAGGTAGAAAATTCAGATTGAGCTGATTCAAGACTCGTTGGAAAGATAAGAAGAAAAGCTATAATTTTCATGTTTGGGTCTCAACTTAATTCAGAATGTAAGCTGCTCAAATATCAGATAAAAGCCTCATCCTATGCTTAATTTTCAGTTCTGCAGAATTTCACTCCATGGTCCAGTTCAGTTGTAGAAAAAACATCATAACTTGAGGTATAAAATTCAGATCAAGATGATTTAAGATGTTTTGGAAACCTAAGGAAAAGCTCCACACCTTTCATGTTTTGCTCAAAATCTAATTTAGCATAGAAAGGGCTCAAAATTTAGCAAACAGTTGCAGCAGTCAGAGCAGTTATGCAGATTTTTAACAGCTGCGTGTTGGAAGAAGAAAATTCATATCTTGAGCTAAAAAATTCCGATTTGATGATTCAAAAGGAATTAGAAAGATAAGAATGAATTCTAAAACTTCTATGTTTTGGCCTCAGTCCAATTCAGCCTATAAGATGTCCGAAATTTTGGAAGAAGCAAACAGACTTGCAGATTCAGCAGCAACAGCAACATCAGAGTTTGCAGATCCAAATCCAAACACTCATGACCCGTATGGAGGATCCAAACCCACGCCCATAACCCTAATTTGGGATCCAATTAAGTTGCAATTCTTGCAACAATGCATGACCATTGGAATTCAAAGCCAACCAGCTGAACCACTCCATTCCATCAAAAACCAACAGGATCGATGATGGTTTTGGAAGGGTTGCTGCTGTCTAGGCATGGGCTGAGCATGGGCTGTGCAGAGGATGGCAGAGTGGGTGAGAAAGCAATTATTCAGCCAGAGAGGAGGGTTTGCTCAGAGTTTTTCTATCTGCCACGAAATTACAGCAGAGAAGGGGGGAATACGAGTGAAGACAGCAGGAGATTTTCTTTCAGCTGGTTTTACAGCTTGAGAGAGAGGTTGTGTGGGCTAGTTCTAGAGCTGGAGAGGCACGAAATACAGTTGAAGATAGGCACGAAATTACAGTAGAAGAGAGGTTCTGCAACCACCAAGAGAAGGCACGAAATTGAAGGGGAAGGAAGGAGTTTCTCTTTGCAGATTTCTTCATCTGATGAGTTCTTTTCTCTGATTTCATTGTCTAAACATTTTCTGGTTTTGTATCAGCTGTAATATGTATGAACTCATGATGTATGTTAAATTTGTTGCTACATTTTTGAAGAACATCATGGGGTGATTGTCTTTGTTGGGAGAATGATGTAGCTATAACCACTTGATTTTACTTTATAATATGCATTGAAATTGTTGATTCTAGGGTTTTTCAATTTTTTTTTCAGATTTGAGCTTAATGTTGTTTGCATAAAATTAGAGTTTTAGTTTAGTCTGGTAAAGAGGGGCTAAATGAAATTTCAGATTTGTTGCAAACAGTTTTTAAAAAAAATTTGTAGAAAAAGTTGAATTAATGAGATCAAATATTGCTAATCTTAATACTATCAGTTTATGATTGATATTTTCAACCTTGTTATCGTCTAGGTAGGAGTGACTAGGTGGGATTTATTAATTTTAATTGAATTGAATTTTGAATATAATTTTCAATTTGAGTCAATGCATTGTTTGACACAATTAAGATTGGGTAGTTCGGTAGAATGCCTAATTTTCTATTGTGTGGTCTGTTTAGGTAGTCCGATAGGATACTTAACCGAAAGGAATTTCACTAATCTTAATGCATTTTGAAATTGAGTAAATTAGGCGGGGCTCGATAGAGACCGACGAAGATATTCACTTTCAAGATAGTTCAGCCGGTCCGGTAGGAAGGTTAATAGTTTTGGAAATCTTGCCATCTCATAATATTTTAATAACTCTAGATTCCATTTTAATTCATAATATCAAGCAAAATTAAGGTGGTATTGGCGAAATCATCTTTTCCAATGGTGTCCTCTTGCATATTTTCACTTATATCTCTCTCTTGCATGATCTCTTAATTTCCCTCACTAGTTAGAAATTTTATTTTCTATTTTTATTAAATTTTCACAAACTCACTTTTCTTTCAATTAATGCCTAAGTTAGGTCAAAATTTGCAAATTAATCAAAATTAGTCCTCGTGGGATCGACACTCTACTTCATTACTTTATTACTTGTAACGGCTGGTACACTTGCCAATTAGGCGTGCTAGGCGCACAACAATAGACACAGCCACCCATTAATTTCTTGAGCTGTTCCATCTCCCTTGAACGCTTTCATGTCTTCACACAGCCAATCCAACACAAATTGCGCCCAGTTGTACTATGCTGGATTGCTGACATCGATGATGCTGGCCAAGTGCCTGGGGGTTGGCCCATTCTTCGAGGTCGGGTAGAGCAGCACAGTGAGTGCAAACAAAATGAACGACCTCCAGAATAGGGTGTTCACCTTCCCTTTCATCATATTCTCCTCAAGAGAGGGGATGCTGATGTTGTTCAGTAGTAGAACTTCACCTGTGAGCATGCTCTTCTTCAAAATTGGGATGGCCTTCCTAAGTGAAGGGATGCCCAACATGTCACCGACATCCTTGGCTGTCACTTGAACATTACACCCCAGAATATTGTCCGCCCCGAAACTAGTCAAAATCCATGGCCAGCTGCTTTATGATGTCCAAAGCCATGAATTTGCAGTCCATGTATAGCAAGCCCCCAAACCCCATTTGTTCGATGTCTACCCTCTGGTCAAGGGTTAGTCTTGCAACTAACCTCTGAAATTTATTAGGAGAAAACCTTGTGAGGAAAGCGCTCTATAATGAAACACAAATATTTAAGTCGACTGCTTCTAATTGTAAATGACGCATATACAACTATAAGTTGACTACTTCTGATTGTAAACAATCTACATTAAATGAATCATTTTTCCAACACAACATATCAGTAATTGTAACAAGACATCCCGCTGATTGCAAAGAAACAAGTGCACACTTCAAAATGCATGCTTGCAATTAACATATAATGTAACAAAAAATGTCAACTTACAGAACGCCCCCTTCTGGCATCTTTTTGCTTGGGTTAGGATGCCCGCATTCTCGATATCAGCTTCCCGCTTTCTTTTGGCAGACATCTTATATTCCACCTTCTCATCGGACGACAACGCCATCCATGCATCCAACATGGCGTAATGCTCGCGGCGGACAAAATCTTATCCGTACTTCTCTTTGTTGTCCCTGATGAACTTCTATCTAAAGAGGTCTAAGCCGATGACCCGTTTCAGTTTGCCACCCTCAGTTGCACTAGAACGGACCAACCTTTTCCGTGCCATGCTGCAAAGCAAAACAAAATAAAGCATTGTTAGACCACGGCTGTATCATTTTAACCAAACCGATTGTCTTGTAAACAACCATCTAACTATAAGTAAGATATATGAAAACACTTAGACGATTGTAAACAAATAGGTAGGTGATAGTAAGACCCAACTGATCTACTCACCATTGAACACAAATGTTTTATGGAAAATAAATAAATATAGAAATAAACTGTAAGCAGTTCCACGTGAATGGTCAATGCAATGGTCAGTGCTGACAAACTAAGCATCAACTAAATAAAAGCCCATACAGGTCCACATTCACAATCAATGCTAACAACCAAAACCATCACTTACATTCACAACAGCCCCTACTCGAAGGGTGGTGATCACTGATAGCTCGATCGTCCTTGGAAGGCAAAGGTGGTGGATAGATGACAGTGCTGAGACGCTCATTTTTCACAAGATGGGTTGTCAGTCAGTCGGTCGGTCGCTACTGGCTACGTCAAGGCCTTTCTATGTGATTGCAAATGAGCTTGTATTGCGATAAGTTCGATGTGATTGGGCTCAAGAAAAGCGGAGGTGACACGAAAAACTTTTGAGCCACTACTTGTACCGGAAAAGCCAATTCACATTTGGGCCCCACATTTGAACCTCAATTATAACTCTAGCTTCAAAGATACCTGGCAACTTATTAATGGGTGCCCAATGACATTATAGGTTTCAATGGCCAGCCAAAATACCATATAATGACACTACAATCAGAAACCAGAGCATCTTGTACCTTTCCATGCAATTATATTACAGTCACATGGCTGTTATTCAACCATTTCATATATGTCATGTTCCAATTACTTCACTCCTTGTTCAGTGATGCTACACCCAATGTCAGAAGTGCAAGGGATACTGGGAATCGTACAATGATTGTAATAAAATGAATATTACATTATAAAATATCAGTTTCACAATTGTAATAAAAACATCTTTCGATTATAAGCTAACATAAGAAGGCTGTCTGCCTTGCAGTCACAGATGTAAGAAACTAGAACAAAGACACGTGAGAGTAAGAAAACACATGCGTGGAGTGAAATTATAAATACCTAACTGTAATAGAACAAATGATTGATTGTAAAACAAACCAGGAATGACTCTATCAAATAAATGCTTGTAAACAGACAGGCGATGATCATGAAGTTTTAGATTTTAGTTGTAAGAAGAAAGACTTTTGAATGCAAAAATTATAGAAGAAATACAAAGAGTTAAGTCAAATTTAATGGATTACGGAATCTGAAATTACAGATAATCAATTATAAGGACACATATATATGATTGTAAAATGTTAGATGTGTGATGACACGCATGATTTTCGAAAGAAAATAGAGACGTGATATTACAAATACAGATGAGTGATTGTAGAATTACGGACAGCAATTGTAAAACAACAATTGATTGCTTGTGAATTAACAGATGCATGAAATTTAGTGGAGAAATGGGTGAAAATTACATGCGTGACTGTAAAGTAACAGATGAGGACAGGTAGTGTGAACCAGCAACTGTATTGTTACCCTTTGTCTATTGCAATTATACATCTATTAATTTACGGTCATTAACCAGATTGGATCCGTTATTTTACATTCATCCCTCTATTTTTTTCCTGAATACTCTTAATGCTTATAAAACTTCAGTAGGTAGCATATGTCCTAGCCAGTTGCATAGAAATGTTGCAATTGTTTCTCTACTATGTTTGTCTGCTATGTTTGGCTATGTGTTTAAGTCCCCCAGCAAAACCAGCACAAACACGCTCGTGAATAATGAAGGAACTTGCTAGACGCTAGTTGTAGTGAAAACAATGCCTATTTGTAAGAAAACAACTTGCCAATTGCAAGAAACAGATTATTCGCAAAGTTTTCTGACAGTTTCGGCCAACACAAGCCCTAAAGTGCATGAGCATCTTGGAGCCAATATAGATCTATGGTACATAAAATAATCGGCAAATGTCACATCATACTTCCTTAGACGATGATAATAATAAAACAATGACTGATCATAAAGCAGCAATTTAGTAATTGTAAATTGCCACCTATCTGATTGAATAAACAATAACTGATCGATGTTTGTAATAAATCGCTGACAGAATATAAAATAACTTATAGAAGATTGTAAGGAAATAGATAACTGAACGTAAACTTTTAGAAATAATAAATTCATCTGCAAATTATTAACTCAGCATTGTAGACAATTACACTTATTGGCCAATCAAAACAATTACAATTACAATTACACAAGTGTAAACAATTACGATATTATTTCACAATTTCATATCTCCATCACATGGGTTTGGATTTTTACAAGTGCTACAATTATAACCACTTTGGAAGCATTGGGAGCAACAATATTGCCGTTTATTGATGAATTGCGACTCCCTACACTTCTTATGTGGCCTGCCTGGTGATTTGAGGTCAGAGGTGGTTGCGTGAATTCATATGTCAACCAAATTTCAGTCCACATGTGCTCTAAATCTGGCATGTTGGCTGTGTCAATCGGTAGCATTTTATGTTCATAGATCCTTACTTGCACTGCTTGGCTATAACATTTATCTAGAAAAGTATATACATTTCCCTTCGTAGCTTTTATTGTAGCACAAGCATGGCTACATGGTGTCCCACACATCTACTATTCTTTACAAGAACACAACCGATGATGCATGTCCATAATAATGTCATGTGTTTTGGTTTGTACCTATATATGTGCTGACCATACTGCAATGCATTCATACCGGCACAAATCTGGACATTCCCCAATAATCTCTTCTCTGCTTTCGGGGCCACACCATTCTTCCAATTCAACAAATCTTCCTTAGCCGAATAAGCTTCATGACGAGCTTCTCGTGATGCTCCCTCACGAACTGAAATAGGTTGCGGCCCCTCTCTTTTACAACCCAAGCATTGCAAGACTCGGCAATGTTGGTAGTTATCATGTCCTATCACATGCAAGGAATTTCGACAATGCCCACTTGTCCACATCCGAGCTATTTTCCACCCCAACTTGCAAGCTCGGGTGAAATCGCCGTAAATTATCCATGGCATGATTATATTTACAATCAGCTGTAGCATATGCCACTTGGTCCAACATGTACAATGCATCATCTTTGGCTCTTTAATACATCGGCAATGCTTCCTTACTTGCGCTGAAAAAATATTCTTTTATATTGTCTGTAACAAAAGGTATAGCAAGATCCAAATACTGAGCCAACTGCACCTTTTATTGATTCGTGCTGGTCCAAAAATATGGTGATGTCAAACTACTCCTACCGTCTCCTTCACCTTCCAACAAAAACCAGCTTCACTCATTTAATGTTTCCCCAGACACAATACCGTATGCAAATGGATACAGGTCATTATCTGCATCAATTGCATTTGCAGATAGTAGTGTTCCCCTGTAAGGACCAGTTAAATGACATCCATCAATGAACAACAAAGGTCAGCATCCATTCTGAAATCCTCTCAACGAGGAGCAATATGCAACAAATAGACGCTCAAACCTCTTATCTTTGGAGCATTCCCACACTGCCATTGTGCTAGGGTCTGTCCGCTGAAGCCTTTTAACAAAACCATGGAATCAGCATGTATGACTTTGTAGAATCTCCATGCAGCTTTGCAATTGATCTCACCTTGCATTCCCTGCTTGTTTATTTATGTCAAATTTATTCCATGCTTGCTGAAGAACTCACCACGAAGTGCATTAAAGAGTTGTGTTGGGAAATCTTGAGAATTTATTCTTGACAATTGACGCTAACAATTTAACATTCTGTCCATGGTGGACATTGATAAAATCTTGGCCGAGTGACTATGGTTGCCTTCATAGGATCAAACAATCAAGATATCCACATTGTGAATTCTGCTGGCAATTAAC